>JAODAL010083476.1:0-11243 GCA_025379985.1 Phyllomedusa bahiana
AAACCCAACATCTCAATATGGATGGAGCATTGACTGATGAAGCCTCTGCACTTCTTGGGGTCCCCATCATAGCGAGAGGGGATCGGCAGGTGCAGAGAAGGTCCCAGTGCAGGAGCAGGTAGCGCCATGGCTGCAGGAGCAACTGGTGCAGGAGTGGCGGAAGCAGCCGCAGGCGGAGGTAGACGAGCCGCAAGGTTCTGCAACATGGCCGCAAGCTGATCGATACGCTGGCTCTGCTGAGCGATGGCCGTCGTAACGTCCCAGAGTTCGGGCAGAGATACCCTGGCGGAATCCATGGCCAGATTGTACTGTAAGGGTTCGGTGGATTCGCTGGACCACCGCAAGCGATGATAGTTTAGCCACGTCAGTGAGCGGAGTCTAAGTAGCCTCCGGTTTTCACCAGAGCCCGCCGCAAAGCGGGATGGACTTGCTGCGGCGTGAGGCTACCAGGTCGCTACCCCTGACGTGACTTGCTTGCGATGGCGGCCGGGGTATGGCGTGGTACAAAATCGTAATCCAGAGGCGTAGTCAAGGACAGGCAGAAGGTCAGGGCAGGCGGCAGAGGTTCGTGGTCAGAGACGGGCAGACGGTCAAGGCAGGCGGCAAACAGGCAAGGTGAGGAAACGTAGCGGAACGGACTGGTACACAGGTAATCAAAACGGACTCCAACACTCTCAAGGTACGCACACCAACAATCTGACAGAGACTGCTGGGGGCGTATTCCGTATATAGGACCAGCGGCCGTCAATAGCTAATTAATGGCGCGCTGGCCCTTTAAATCCAGACCACGTAGCGGGTACGCGCACGGCGGCCGGGACAGGCAGAAGCGGCGTTCACAGGAGCGCGGGCAGGTAAGAGAACAGGTGCCAGGGAATGGGAAGCGGGGGGGACGCGGGGCACCGCGGCACCCGCGCCAGCCCCCATGATAACGTTGTTCCACCGTGACATTTGAAGAACGTGAAACAGACTCAACAGATGTCTCCAGTTGATCAGCAAGGTCTCCAAGTCCTGCATTTTACTCTCTATTTGGGTGGGTGGAAGGAAATAGTATTAGATTATCTGTAAGATTGTCACCTAAAATATTGCGTGATCGGAAATTTCTGATCAGCCTAAAAATTGTACCGATTTTAACTTTGTCGATTATAATCGCTCATCCCTAATAGCCAGCTGCAAGCTTCTTGGTGGTTTTAGCAGTTAACTGATTACCAGGACAACTTTATTTTAAAGAAGGGGCTACCTCTATAGAAAATTACTTAACGCCTTTGAAAATAACAGTTAACAGTCAATAACCAAAAAGACAGAGTAAAAATTTTGCCTCAAATTATCCAGTTAGCTGCAAACTCATAAAGTGGTTTTACTCAAACACTCTATCTAAACTGCTGCATCTGTGAACTGCCTTGTAGTTCCCTTACTATCCTAATGCCATCCAAAAACTAAGCATATACAGTACCCATAACTAAATGCATGGAGATGTGCCAGTCATAAATGTTTTGCTCTCGTTGTCTGGGGATTTTTTTTTTTTTTTCAAAGCACCATAGGGTATCTCAGGATACTGCACAATCAAAAAGGGTTAAGTACATGACATAGGACAAAAATGTGTACAATAACCATTACTAAAGGAGAAAACCACTGGTAAAGTAGATGATAGGGCCCTGCCCATGGGGACCTGTAATCTATTAGTGAGGGAGGTGGAGACAGAAGGTAAAGGATGGATGAGTTTGTATGGTGGCTAAGTGGCAACAGGGTTAATGTGGGTTGTAGGATATCCCAAAGAGATGGGTTTTAATGTTTCTTTTAAAGGGTTCAAAGGTGGAAGTTAGTCGAATGTGTTGGGCTAGTGAGTACAAGAGTATGGGGGATTTAATGAACAAATCTCAGTGCTGATTTTATGCAATGCAGGCTAGAAAATAGCAAATAAAGACGTCTTCTAAAGATCTTAGATTGTGTCAGGAGAAATATCAGGAGAATCAGGCAGAGACATATGGTGGATGGGTTATGGTGAGCCTTGTAAGTATTATATTCTCCATTATTAATTAAACCAACAGTTTTCTATTTAAACTTAACTTTTAACATTCCCTATAAAATATCCTCAAGAAAATGTAAAAACAACTACGAAATATAGCCCCACTAGACGAAAAGGAAACTAGCAGTGTTCGTCTTTCCAAAACACTGATATCTTAGGTCTACGGGAACTGGCTTTAATAGTTGCTTTTACACTTTATTTGGATATTTGGAAGGGAAATGTTAAAAATTGTGATTTAGTGGAAAGGGTTCCTAGTTGTTTGTTTCATTAGTACTTATAATATTTGTCTGGTCCATTGCCCCAGTAGCTGACTTCTGCATCAGTTGTGGTATATATTCCCCATTGTTCTTTACCAGGCTACAGCTGACAACTGTACTGTCTATGACAATGGCACCATGCTGCCCTGTGTCATGTTGTTTGCATGTAAAACACTACTATTGTCAAATACCTCATATAATGACAAAATGATACCCAAGTATTTCTGTCATAAGTAGAGATGAGTGATTTAATTGAGAAAAGATGAAATCGAGCCGATTTTCACGTTTTCCGCGATCTCGATTCTGATCTTTTCCCTTAAAATCATACGTTCACAGGACCAATTTTATACTAAATCAGGTGGACTGGACAAAAACCACCCCAATACAAAAGCAATCATTACCCCTCCCAAAATTTCAAAACCAAATCACAGCTGTGAATTGCCCTTAAAATCATATCAACAATCGTGATTGAGCATTCAGATCGCGCCATTTTCGCTTCTTCCTGTACTTTTGGCGGCCAGCCAATCAGTGCAGAGCACAGAGGGGGGGTCAAGAACATCACGAGAGGGGGGTGTAGGGATCTCATTGGCTGGTAAAATCACATGGCTCTGTTTTATCTATGTCACTGTACTTTCTGCTGGACGCCATTACGATTACAGACTGTTAACAAGACGCATTGCTCTCTCTCTTTGCTTTTTTCCAAGCAGGCAGACACACCACTTACCAGTGATGCCACAAAGGAAAAAGCTGATAGATAGATTAGCTAGGTTATGGGCACAACATAAGACCCCATTTTACAGATATTCCATAGAAAAAAAATATTTTTCAAATCCTTGTTGCTTGTCGCATAAGACCACATTTCTCAGATATTCTGTAGAAAAAATTCTATTTATAGTCCTAGTTGTCAGTTGTCACATAAGACTGCATTTCTTAAATATTCCGTAGAAAAAATCTATTTCTAGTCCTACTTGGCTGTTGTAAATTACAAGGACTGAAGCAAGAATACTGTTAATTTGTTGTCAGAGTTCGTGCACAACACCCCACTTCATAGATATTCCATAGAAAAAATTCTAGTTGTAATTCTATTTGTAATGTGGTCGCATAAGACCACATTTCTTAGATATTCCGTAGAAATTTTTTTATTTCTAGTCCTATTTAGCTGGTGTAAATTACAAGGACTGAAGCAAGAACACAGTTGATTTGTTGTCAGAGTTCTTCCACAACACCCCACTTTATAGATTTTCCACAGAAAAAATTCTAACTGACAAACGTATCCGGCTTTCCCCTGAGAATGTGAATCATTTGACTTTTATCAAAATGAATCAAGCGTGGATCTCTGATGATTTTGTTTTCCCGGTTGCTGAAGTCACCGATTAGTAAACTGTAGCAGGTCTACTTCACAATGTGATACATATTGCACATTGAAAAAAAATGGTCCTATTAAAAAAACTTTATTTAAAATACTAATTTCTAATTGCTAATTGTATTCAGAATGTCCAAAAGGTCATTTTGCTGGTTTTGTGGTCGGGTAACTGTAAAAGACACCAATAGTAAATTTTAAAAAATCCGTTTACCAAATACTCATTTCTTCTTGAAAATTTTAATCAGTCTCAATGGTTTTGGGCTCATGCTGCTGTAAAAGAAAGCAATAGTGAAAGTCCTATTCATAAAAATCATGTTTCAAATATTCATTTCTTCTTCAAAATTTTAAAGAGTATCTTAAAGGTAATTTTTGCAGCTTTTGTGGCCATGCTGCTGTAAAAGACAGCATTATTCAAGGTTCTATTCCAAAAAATCTTGTTTCAAAAACTTTTCTTTTTGAAAATGTTAAAGTGTCCAAAAGGTCATTTTTGCTGCTTTGGGGTCATGCTGCTGTAAAGGACAGTGACCGTCAATGTCCTTTTCACAAAAATCTTGTTTCAAATACCCATTTCTTCTTGTAAATTTTATTCTGAGTGTCCAAGAGGTCTTTTTGGTGGTGCTTTTGGGGTCATGCTGCTGTAAAAGACAGAGATAGTCATTGTCCTATTCACAAAAATCTTGTTTCAGATACTCATTTCTTCTTGCAGATTTAAAAATTCAAAGTCCATAAGGGCATTTGTCTTTTTTTTGGGTCATCTGCGTAAAAGAAAAAAAATTGTTTCAAACAGACATTTCTTCTTGCAAATTTTTATTGAGGGGCCCAAAAGGTCTTTTTTGCGGGTTTTTGTGGTCAGGCTACCAAAAAGGGTGCCAAGTAGAGCAGTACTCCTATCGGGGGCCCCAAATAAAAAAGGGTGCCAGTGATATTTTAAAAAATGGGAACAAAGAAATTTGGTTTGGAAGCCCCATTTTTTTTTAGTTTAAAAATTTTTGGGCCCGAAAGGGGTTAATAGATACTGACGGCACCCCGGGCAACCACTGCCCCCCCCAAATATCTAGGGCCCTCCCAGCTAAAGCCTATTTTTTCCCACTGGGTTTTTAAAAGCTTCCCCACCATTTTTAAAAGAAAAGTTCTTGGGCCAAAGGTGCAAAAAGTGATGGGGGTCTCCCCCAAATTCCCCATGTGCCAGGGCCAATCCGGGTGTCTTCTTATGGCCCAAAAGGGTCCGTGGGCAGCGGGCCTAGCGTGTACCTTCTATGCCTATGTTGTCCCCCATTTCATTTAGCCAAAAAAAAGAATTAATTTTTTAAAAGCGTGGCTTTTTATCTTGACTTTTAGAGCCAAATTGTCTTCACTGGGTTTCCCCCCACGAATCCTTTTAAACCCCATTTCGGGAAAAAAAATTTTGAACTTCTTCCACCGTTTTGGGTTCTAAAAAAAAAACCTAATTATTTCCCCATCTTCTCCCATTTTTTGAAAACATCCACAATTTTTTTAAAAATGGGAAATCGACCTATCTAGTTTTTTAAATTTATCGCTCGACACCAAACAAAAAAAAAACAAACAAATCACTAGGTTGACGATTTTTATCGACAAATTTTGAAACCCGGCAAGGTTTTTATGGTAAAACAAATTTCCAGATCATTGGAAAAAAAATTTAAAAAAAAACTGAGCAACATCAAATTAAGATCGCGCTTTTTTCGGCGCTTCCTGAAAATTTTGGCGGCCAGAAAAATCATATTCCCAAAAAAAGACCCGGGGTGAGATTTGTGTGCACTTCATGACGGGAAATGTTAGGTTGCCCCTTTGGGCGGAAAAACACATGCCCCTCTTTTTTACTAGAACAGCGTTTCCTGTTTCACCTCATTGTCTCCAGCGTCTCAGGGGGAAATGGGAAAAACCCCTTGCGCTCTCCCTGGGGCCAAACAGCTCATTAAAATTTATCTATTTCGCACAAAAAAAAAACCTCTAAAATTTAAGCTGGGGACCCTTTTCCAAATTTTAAAAGTTAATTAGAGTTTTTAAAGATTTTTTTGGTTGGGCAAGAAAATTTTAAAGCAGCATCTACCCGAAAAATTTCACGGCGGGGGGCGCGGGGGGGGGGGGGGCGCGGGGCGAACACAGACAAGCTCTATCTAAAAAAAAACACGGGGATAAAGTTCCCCAAGACTTAGTGTAGACTTTTGGTAGGGGAATATCTTTATTATTAACATTTTTGCTATTGAAATTTTCCTGGATTTTGGGGCAGCCTGAACTTTTTTGGGGAAATACAATCATTTCAAGTAACTGCATTTCTCTTTGTTAGGTGAAAAAATTCACTTTTATTATCATATACATTTCAAAATTATGTGTTCTTTTTAAAATTTTAAACCCATTACACCTTTGACTGTTGATATATCCACCTTGCAGTTTAAAATTTCAAAACCAGCAATCTTGGTATCCGCACAGGGTTTGTTTTCCAAAATTTCCGTGTATCATACGAAAAAAATAACATTTTCGTGTATTTTTTACTTTTGCGCCCCCGCATTTTTCATTTTACCCCGCATCCACGTAAAACTTAAAAAAACAATTCCTTTTATTCACCCCCAAAGGGGAATTGAAAGGTGCAAAAAATACTGTTTTTAAAACCCAAAAAATAACAGTTACGTGTTTTTTTGACTTTTGCAAAACCCAGAATTTGTTCATTGAAAGCAGCATCCACGTAAAACTTAAAACACCCAAATTTTAAATTCACCCAAAAAAGGGGGGGGGGAAAAAGAAAGGGGGGGCAAAAATAAAAAGGGGTATTTTTTTTATACGGAATTAAAATTTAAAGGGTTTTTGTTTTTTTTAACTTTTTTGGAAAAAGGGATTTTGTTTTTTTTTTGGGGGGGGGAAAGGGGGAAAAGATTCCCCGTTTAAAAATCTTTAAAAAAGCAATTTTTATATTCACCAAAAGGTTGGGAATTTAAAGGTGCCCAAAAAAAACCCCTGTATCATAAGAAAAAATAACATTTTCTTTTTTTTTTTTTTGGGACACCCCGCATTTTACATTTACCGCATCCACGAAATCTAAAACAGCAATTCCAAATTTTACCACATTTAATTGAAAGGTGGCAAAAAATTCCGTTTATCATACGAAAACATAACAGTTAAATTTTTTTTTTACTTTTTCACCCCCCAGGAAATTTTTCATTGACCACATCCACGGTAAACTTAAAACAGCAAAATTTTATATTCACCAAGGTTTAATTGGGAAAGGGGCAAAAAAAAACCCTGTATCAAACGAAACATAACAGTTACTGATTTTTTTTTTTCACACCCAGCATTGTTCCCTAGAACCCCCCCACGAAAAACTTAAAACAGCAAAATTTTATATTCACCACAGGTTTAATTGAAAAGGTGCAAAAAATACTGTGTATCAAAACAAAACAAAACAGTTACCCTGTTTTTTAACTTTTGCCCACCCAGCATTGTTCATTGACCCAGCATCCACGGGGAAATCAAAAACAAACAATTCTAAATTTACCACAGGTGAAATTGAAAGGGCAAAAAAAAACCGTTTATTAACCAAAACATAACATTTCCCGGGTTTTTTTACTTTTTTAAAACCCCCAAAGTTCCCTTGACGCAGCAACCACGTAAAAACTTTTAAAAAAGCAATTCTATAATTACCACAGGTGAAAAAAAAGGTGCAAAAATACCGTTTAAAATTATCCAAAAAAAATAACAGTTACGTGTTTTTTTTGGAAATTTTTTTTTTTTTTCACACCCAGGTTTTTTTCATTGACCAGCATCCACGTAAATTTTTAAAACAGCAAAATTTTATATTTACCCCAAGGGGAAATTGAAAGTGCCAAAAAATAACCCTGTATCATACAAAAAATAAATTACGGGTTTTTTTACTTTTGGGACACCCCGAATTTTTTCATTTACCCCAGCATCCACGAAAAAAATTAAAAAAAGCAATTCTATATTCACCAAGGTGAATTGAAAAGGTGCAAAAAAAAAACCCTTATCAAACGAAAACATAACAGTTTCTGTTTTTTTACTTTTGCACCCCCCAAATTTTTTCATTTAGCAGCAAAACCAAATAAAACAAAAAAAGCAATTCCATATTTTACCCAGGTGAATTGAAAGGTGCAAAAAAAAACCGTGTATCAAAACAAAACCTAAAATTTACTTTTTTTTTTTACTTTTGCCCACCCAGAAATTTTTCAATTTTACCAGCCCTTTCCCCGAAAAACTTTAAAAAAGCAATTTTTATTCACCAAAGGAATTGGGAAAAAGGGTGCAAAAAATAACCCTGTATCATACGAAAAAAAAACAGTTACTTGTTTTTTGACTTTTGCACCCCCCGCATTGTTCATTGAACCTGCCACGTAAATTTTTAAAACAGCAATTTTTTATTCACCACAGGTGAAAAGAAATGTCAAAAAATACCGTTTATTATACCAAAACATAACAGTTAAAGTGTTTTTTTTTTTTTTTGCCCACCCTCATTGTTCTTTACGCAAACATCCAAAGAAATCTTTAAAAAAACAAATTTTAAATTCACCACAGGTGAATTGAAAGGTGCAAAAAATTTCCGTGTATCATACAAAACATAACATTTTCGTGTTTTTTTACTTTTTTTTCCCCCAAAAACCCCCCATGTTTTATTGACGAGCTCCCCCGTAAAAATTAAAAAAAGCAATTCTATATTCACCACAGGGAATTGAAAGGGGCAAAAAATACCCTGTAACATACGAAAACATAACATTACTGGTTTTTTTTACTTTGCACCCATCCCTTTTATTGACATTACTTTCAGCATCCACTAAATCCCTTAAAAAGCAATTCTATATTTTACCACAGGGGAATTGAAAGGTTTCAAAAAAAACCGTTATCTTTCGAAAACATAACAGTTTCCTTTTTTTTTTGACTTTTGCACAAACCCCGCATTTTTTTTTATTTTACGGGAGATCCCCCGTAAATCTTAAAACCCGCAATTCTTATTCACCACAGTGAAAAGAAAGGTTTTTAAAAAATACCGTTTATTTTACCAAAAAATAACAGTTACGTGTTTTTTTACTTTTTCACACCCCGCATTTTTCATTGACGAAACATCCACGTAAATCTTAAAACGCAATTTTTATAATTCACCACAGGTTTAAATTTAAAGGGGCAAAAAAATTTCCCGTAATCCCTACCAAAAAATAACAGTTTTTCGGTTTTTTGACTTTTTTCACCCCAGCAAATTTTTCATTTACCCCAAACATCCAAAGAAAACCCTTTAAAAAACAAATTTTAAATTTACCACAGGGGAATTGAAAGGGGCAAAAAATACCGTGTATCAAACGAAAAAATAACAGTTTCGTGGTTTTTTTTACTTTTTCACACCCCGCATTGTTCATTGACCAGCATCCACGTAAACTAAAAACACAAATTTTAAATTTACCAAAGGTTAATTGGGAAAAGGGGCAAAAAAAACCCTGTATCAAAGAAAACATAACTTTACGTGTTTTTTACTTTTCACACCCAGCATTGTTTATTGACGCGCCTCCACGAAAAAAATTTAAAAAGCAATTCTATAAATTCCCCCACAGGGGAATTGGGAAAGGGGCAAAAAAAAACCTTGGGAACATACGAAAACAAAACATTTTCTTTTTTTTTGACTTTTTCACACCCAAAAAAAAAAACATTTTTCATTGGGCGCAGATCCACGAAATCTTAAAACAGCAATTTTTATTTCACCCCAGGTTAAATTTAAAGGGGGCAAAAAATACCCTGTAAACATACGAAAACAAAAGTTTTCGTTTTTTTTTAAAATTTTTTCATACCCCCATTTTTTTCATTGAAAGCAGCATCCACTAAATCCCCAAAAAAAGCAATTCTATATTCACCACAGGTGAATTGAAAGGTGCCCAAAAAAAAAACCCTGATCAAACGAAAACAAAACAGTTTTTGGGGTTTTTTGACTTTTGCACACCCACATTGTTCATTGACGCACTTCCCCCGTAAATCTTAAAAAAAAATTCTATGTCACCACAGGGAATTTAAAATGCAAAAAATACCTTGTATTAAACAAACATAAAAATACGTGTTTTTTGACTTTTGCGCACCCAGCTTTGTTCCCTTGACCCGCCCCCCTTTCCCCGTAAATCTTTAAAAAACAATTCCCATTTTGTCACCACAGGTGAATTGAAAAGGGGCAAAAAATACCGGTTTTTTAAACGAAAAAAAAAACAGATACGGTTTTTTTGACTTTTGCGCACCCAGCTTTGTTTATTGAGCAGCATCCACGTAAAAACTTAAAAAAGCAATTCAAAAGTCACCACAGGGGAAAGGGAAAAGGTTTCAAAAAAACCGTGTATTATACGAAAACAAAACAATAAGTGTTTTTTACTTTTGCGCACCCCGCTTTTTTCATTTACGCAGCATCCACTTTAAAACCTTAAAACAGAAAAAAAATAGTCCCACATTTAATTGAAAAGGTTTTCAAAAAATACCGTGTAAAAAAAAAGAAAACAAAAAAGATACGTGATTTTTTACTTTTGCGCACCCAGCTTTGTTTAATTTACGCACATCCACGAAATCTTAAAACAGCAATTCTATATCCCACAGGGAATTGAAAAGGGGCAAAAAAAACCGTGTATTAAAACAAAACATAACAATACTTTTATTTTGACTTTTTTTCGCACCCAGCTTTTTTCATTGACGCAGGGATCCACGTAAATCTTAAAAAAACAATTCAAAAAACACCCAAGGGGAAATTTAAAGGTTGGAAAAAAAACCGGTATTTTTACGAAAACCTAACAGAAACGGTTTTTTTTACCTTTTTGGGGGCACCCCAGCTTTTTTCAAAGACCGGGAAACAAACCATTAAAAAAAATTTAAAAAAGCAATTCTATAACACCACAGGTGAATTGAAAAGGGGGCAAAAAAAATACCTTGGAAATTTTAATAAAACCTAACAGGGTTTAAAGTGTTTTATTTTAAAAACTTTTTCGCACCCAGGGTATTTTTCAATTTACCGGGAGCATCCCCCCGTAAAACCCCTTAAAAAAAGCAATTCTAAAGTCATCACAGGGTTTAAATTAAAAGGTTTCAAAAAAATACCTGGTTGATTATACGAAAACATAAAAGATACGGTTTTTTTGCACTTTTGCCCTGTCCCAAATTTTTTATAAAACACCTTGCAGTTTTAAAATTTGAAATCCAGCAATTTTGTTTTTATTAAGGGTTTTGAGAAAAAGCGGGATTTAACCCTTTTTTTAAAAGAAAACTTTCCAAAAATATTCGTACCTTCCAAATTTTTTAATTTTTTTCTGAACATGGAGCGAAATGGGAGGTTTTAAGCGAGCAAAGAAAGGGGGGTAGGACCCTGGAGGTAGAGGGAAAGAGAGAAGGGCTCCAAAAATTTCTTTTGGCCCACAACACGCAAGCCACGGATCGCAAATTTTCAGGGCCGGCCCCGGCCTTTCATTGCGGGTTTGGGCCCGTGAAACCCAAGTACGAAAATCGTCGCCAATCTTCCTTTTATTGGGTTTAAACAACCCGCAACCAGCAGTCTTAAACCCCCTCTCCTCCCCGTCACGTCCACAAAAAGCGTCAACAGCATCATCACATCCCTTTCCCA
>JAODAL010083477.1:0-11243 GCA_025379985.1 Phyllomedusa bahiana
ACAAAAAAAAGGCAGAATTTTAATAATAAAATAATGGTGAAAATTTATTTCTTTTTGCAAGTTTCCCACGTCAATTTTACCGTGGCAAAACCCTTTAACCTTTTTAAAACCCAAATTTTAAAAAAAAAATCCTCACCCATCCATTCCCATCTTCTTGTTTTTTTTTGAAATCAGACCAAATTTAATTTACAAGGTAAAAACCCTTGTCCCCTGTCTTTTAAAAACCAACCCAAAATTTTTTGCTGCACCCCAGGAGTTTTTGATTCACTTCAAAAAGGTCTTGTGTAAAATTTACAGCACGGGTTTTACTGATACCAATTTCACTTTTGTTATAATGAAAAATTTAATCTATGAAGTTTACATCTAAAATATAGTGTAAATTAATTTTTTGGATGATTTGAAAGGGGTGCCAAACCAAATAAAAAACCCTATACAAAAATTTTACGGGGATACACCCTTTCAAAATAATAAATTTAAATTTAAAAATTTCTTTTATACATTTTAAAACAGAGCACCTAGCCATACCAACTTTTGAAACATAGAAATAACATAAAAAGCTTCAATGTAGTCGGGACTAAGCTACTGTAATACAAACCTGTCATCCATTTTATTACAGGGGCTAAAAATTTTGGGAAAGGCGAAGTGGAACAAGATACCATCATCGTAAAACTAGAACCACGACGGGTCAAACAGCTGCCCCCCAGGGTGTGCTATAAGGGGTGCAGGGGTAGCATCGCCCCCGGGCCCAAATGTAGCCTGGGGCCCCAAAAAGAGAACCAGTATTTAAATGGCCATGGTACGGGGGGTCTATTTAATTTTTTTGCATTTTGGGCCCAGCAGCCTATGGGCCCCCCTAAATTTTAGTTCTATGAAATACAATAAATATACCTTATGTGACGAAACAAAAAGGTCTTGTACTTTTCTAACCGAATGGTTAGAAACCCCGGGGTATGGGATCCTCTGGCCCCCGGGAGCACAGATGAGAACTCGTGGATAGCCGAATTGGGGACAGGAGACCCGGGGACAGTGAAAGCCTGCGGGTCACACAGCCATAGCCGTAACGGGCAGCAGAGTTCAAGCAGTAGCAAGTTGGTAAGCACAAATAAACAGATAATAACAATGAACACCCACGAGGACCGCGGGGATCAGGTGCGCGGGACAGCGCGGGGTTAATGCAAAGTTCACAGGAACATTGGTAAACCAAGGTTAATACAGCAGAGCTCAGAAACAGGCAAGCTCTAATATGCATATTTACTATTTTGCCATAGGCAATTTAAAACTCATCATTCCAAATCTAAAAGAACACTAAAATTAACTTTTATATGTATTCCACTAACCTCTATACACACTATTTAAAAACCTGATTTCTAACTCTCAATTTATCACTTTTAATTGTGAAGGGAAAAAACCCCTTTTTTTTATCAATCTGGGAACACCACCTATTAGCAAGGAAACCTCATATTACATGATTTACTAACTCCCAGGGATCCCAAGCATCCACTTGGGCAGTCATCCCCCAATCCAATAACATAAAAAATATAAGGTTTTCCTTTTCAGACCCTCTGCGCGGGTGAAGAGGTAGAAAATTTCAATTTTAAAATTCATCCTGACCCCCCAACATGTTTTTACCACTAAACGGTTATCAGGGGGTTTAAAGGGCCGGTCCCCTGTGTCAAGCTCATTTACTTTTTTATCATGTTAGTACACACCCTATTCAGGGCCACCAATTTCCACCAAAATCAAAAAAACCCCTTCCCCCTTTTTCCCCCCGCATGCACACTGACACAGGGCTGTGCACTATGTTCCATAAACAACATTTCCCCAAAAAATTTACCATCTCCACACGGGGTTGCGCCCCTTTTTCTTACGCCCCCGCTTTTCGTACCATGGCATTTTTCCCTAACTGTGATGGACCCTTCCTCCCAAATTTTTCTCAATAAAATTTCTCTGCTGGCTCCCTAGAAAGGACTAAGCAAAATAGGGTGTTACATTTTTTTAGCACACTACTAACTTATTCACTTGCCAAAACCCTTTCTCCCATGTCTAATATGATATTCATTTGGGAAAAACATGCTCCATTGTACGTCACTGATCTTATTCCCTTTCCCCAAAAAATTTTTCCCCCTAATCTAATATACAATTTATTTTTTTAAATTTCAAAGGGTTTTTGGTTACCCCCCCACCCCCCAAATTCACCCCCACCTTCCCATAAAAAGTTCTTTCTACAGCTCAGCTAGTTAAATTTTGTGCCCAACTACAAATAGAATATATACAATACAATTATCAAATCAAGAAGTATGTATGGACGATGTTTCTGCATATTCCCATTTTAAGTAGTGAATGAGGAACTGCGAACCTTAAAAAAGTCTATATTCAGCTCATTTTGTGCTAATTTGTTAATGAAAAAAAAAATGAACAAGTTTGGAAAAAAGACCCTTTAAACCTATTTTTCTACAAACAATGAATCAGAATCAACCCCCTTTATGGGAAGTCCAGAAGTTAAAAATATGTTTTATTGTTTGGAGTGGAAAAGATCTGCCCAACACAAGAAGATGGAAATCAAGTGGGGGAAGGAAAAAGGGCAATAGACAAGAAAATGAAAGTAAACTTTGAGCACAATACGCAGCATAGCCAAGCAAAAAAGTCTGGATCTGTTTTGTGGTACGACTAGGTTTTTTTCCATTTTTTCCCTTTTAAAAGGGCACCCGGGGCCGAAAAGAGACCCAGTTTGGGAATTTTTTAATAAGTCCTTTCGCCATCTTTAAGGCGGGCATGCGGCAAATGCAAACGATCAACAAAGAGATGCAAACCTTTGGGGCGCGATGAGAAACATCATGAGAAGTGGGGTGATGAAGATGCCCAAAGAAACACTTCAAACAGCGGGATCTTCAGGTTGGTAAACTTTTTTTATTGAATCCTATTTTTTAAAACTGAACTTCATGGGGGAGAAAATGATATTTCTTTTTTAATTCTCATTTTACTGTCTTTTGGAAAGGGTTATGATGAAAAAAAACAAAATTTCCTTTTGGGGGGGGGCAGGATTTTTTTGTAAAATAACAAAAATTGTTAAACAATAAAATAAAACAGATTGACTTTTTTGTTTAGGGGAATTCATGATTCGGAAACTATCCCCTCCAAGATCACCATCACCTTTCTACATTTTCAGAGTTATCCATCCAGGATAGTGCTTCATTAGCAGCAGCATACATCAGACACCTACACCACAATCCCCATCCCCAAAAAGGGAAAAAAAACCTTTACCTCCTGAACCCACCATAGATATTTTTGTGATAAGAACTAGCAGTTAAAAAAAGTTGATTGATGAAAAAATTGCCCATTTATTTATGCAACGAACTCTTCTTTCGTCTGACTGAGAACCCCATTTCATTAATAGTTCGCACTGAGACCGGGATACACCACCCACAAGCTGATGTTCAGGGAAACTGCTGGTCAAGGGTATGACGAGAAATGGGGGCAATGTGAAACAGCTCTGGGGGTAAAATTGAAAACTAATATTGAGGGGTGGAGTAAGTCCACAAATCCTATTGTATGGTTGATAAAAACAGAAAGAAGGTAATGTCCCTTGCACAAAAAAATGATACTCGGGAAATGCACACCAGCAAAATACTTACAAGAATGCATTTAAAAAACTAAAAACCCATTTAACAAAAATTCAAATGTCTAGTACCATTTTGGGTCTTGACAAAGCTGCAAACATCCAAGAAGAAGAGTTTTTAGAAGACAGGGAGGGAATACAAAGCTGCTAAAAACAATGGTTGCGTCTCATTTGCTGCCCCTCTTAGCCAAAGATTTAAGTGTTCCAGAAAAAAAGGCTAATGTTTTTGAAATTGCAAAATATTTTCCTAATAATCATTTTTGCTGCAGCAGCTCTGAAAAGGGATGGGGGGAACCAACTAACGCTCCCCACAAATTTAGAGGGCCCTTTGGGGTGGGACTGTTTTGAGCATATACCAAAAACGGGCCTATTCTGATGATTTTTTGTGAAGAAAATCGGATAAAAATAAGGGGCACTGTCACGCAAAACCCTTTAACTTTGGGGCTTAAGAAAAATTTGAACATAGCTGAGTTTTCCTGAAACCCATCTCCAACTTTAAACAAATAAAAAATAGCTGTTTTATTGGGGATGTTTTTGAAATTTGGAAAGGAACTGATGAACACTTAAAAAAAACTACACATGGACAAATTAAATTACAAGCTAAACAAAGAATGGGGCACCCCTGACTCCAGTCATTTTTTTGGGCAAAATTGTCAATATCCAAATCCCGGGGCAAACCTAAGGCTGAGGAAGAGGGGTTACTATGCATGGGGATCCCGCAATCTTTCCCTCTTTTAATGCCCAACTAAATAAAATTCAGAGCTAAGGGGGAACCATTCAAGAAATTTTTGTTTTGAAGAATTTTAAGGAAGGTTTACACCAAAAACTGGTGGAAGTCACTTAAGGCTTTGGGTTTAGAGACTGTTCAAGTAATGATTTTTACTTAACAGCATACTTCTTCGCAGGGTTGAAAAAATATTCTCTTCCTTTGGGCCATTCATTTTAAATTAAAAAATCGGTTTTGGGCCCAATAAAGCAGGGAAACTTTTCCCGTTATGAATAGGGAAAAAAAGAAAAATGATGTGAAGATGAACAAGTGAGTACAGAGGACAGCCAGGGACAGGTATTTTAAATTTTTCATGTGTCGGGTGGGCTGACAGTCTAAGGCCTCGTTCACACGGCTTATTTGTACACATTGGCGCCGTACTCGTCCGGATTTGGCCTGCGTACGGCGCCAACCGTCCCGTATTACGGTAATCCACTGCCTCATAGAGAAAAATGGGGTTCCGTCGCTCCTTCCCCCCTCGGCGAATCCCCGGCGGGGAGAAACGACATGCACATTATTTACGGGCGGAGCCCGAAACAATGCATTTTCTATGGGGCCGGGGGCGGCGCCCCCGCCGCGCCCCGGGGCCCCGCCCCTGCCCCGCCCCTTATTCACGGCGGATTTGTGAGCTCAAAAAGGCTCAAAAATCCGTCGGAATAAGCCCGTGTGAACACGGCCTAAGTTTCTTAAAAAATTTAAAATTAAAATTATTTTGTTTAGCCAAATTAGTTAACAAACATGGATGTTTTTTAAGCAAATAACTTTATGCTGTAATGTTGTTTTTGTTTAAGTTGATTAAATCTATTTAAATTGTTATTAAGGTCATGATTTTTTTTCTCCTTCCTAAGTACAACAGAACAGGGGGTGTCCAAATATGAATGATTAACCATTAAACTGGGGAGAAAAAAAGTAATATAAAAAGTGATTCTAAAAATCTTCATCTACTTGCATGTTAAAATAGCAAGAACTAGTTTAGGTAGAAACTTTGTTTTAAATCACTGATTTAAATAAAGCCTTACTGACTAGTGATTTAAATCGTGATTTAAATCAGTTAGATTTAAATCAAATCCACCCTGTTTTCCTTTTATAGTAATTCTAAAAGCTTAGCCACAAATTGTTACTATAAAAAGAGAAAAAAGTTAATAAATTAAAAAGGGTTTAAAAAATTAATAAATTAAAATCAACACAAAACTACTGACTCCCAATAAAAACAACTTAATTTTTTTGAAAAAAAAATAAAGTGAAGCATAATAAGCTTGATTCATAATGCTCCATTCTATCACATTATCTTATTCTATAGTCCGAACGGTGAATGTCATAAAAAAACCATGCTTCAACTGGCTTTTTTTTTTTTATCCACACAAAGAGCAGACTCAAAAGTGATGGAAATCTGTCATGTAACTCGACATGATACCAGTGAAAAACGTACGTTGAGCTGTTTATATAAAGCTTACAAAAAACAACTGTAACGGACCGGGGTAGTGGATCGCAAGCGGTGGTACGGGCCACGACAGGGAGCGGAGTCTAAGGGGGGTCCGGTTTTCACCAGACCCCGCCGCAAAGCGGGATGGACTTGCTGCGGCGGGATTCCCCCGGGTTCCTACCACCCGGAGTGTTTCTTGCAGTGGTAGCCGGTGCGGTGTAGAGCAGAAAATTGGCAGGCAAACTCGTAGTCAGGGAGGGGCCCCAGAAAAGCAGGACAGGCAGCAAAGGGTTTTCGTGGTCGGAGAACGTAAGCCGGAGGGACTGGTAAAACGGAAACGGCAACCGGAACACAGAAAGGCTTCCTCCCCATAGGAAATGGGCACTATGGTTTCGGCAAAGTACTTCCGGGAGGTGGAGCATTATATAGGGTCACAGCCGGGGCATCAAGCCAATTCCCCGGCGCACTGACCCTTTAAATCCAGGAGAGCCGGCACGCGCGGCCGGCAGACAGGCGCGGGGGGGCGGGGAGCGTGGCCAGGAAAGTGTTTTGCGCCCAACGAGCGAAGGCTGCACGCAAACCGGCCGCGAGGGGGAAAACCCCGGGGACCGAGTGCGCCCGCAGCCTGATCTGCGAGCGCAACTCGTGACAAAAAACTTCTATCTCTATTAGAAAACCCAAAGAGAGAAAAGAGGGAGAAATTAAAAAAAAAAAAAATGTAAAAAGATAAAACTTAACTTTTACTTCTTAGATAAAATAAATAAAAACTCAGCACTACATAAAGAAAAAAACTATACAGTTCAAAAACAACTAGCACGTTTCAGACATAATCCTTACTCATAGTTGATATATGTACGTACTGAACAAACCTTTATATAGAATACTGAAAGGCACCTTTAAAAGGAGGGGGATTGGATCCAAAGACATACCCCAAAAGGAAGGATGGGGCAGAATTAACCCTAACACAGGGATATAAATGCATAGGCATACATGCAGTAATGTCATATAGAAAGGAAAATAGATATACAAACTGACCAAGGACATAGGAAATAGAAAACGCACCATACAAGACTATAGGCAAAAGGTAGGACACTCGCGGCATGGCATCAGGCCGTTAAAGGGGTTGTCTCGCTACAATGATTGGGTTTTAATTAAAAGATCTTTAAAAAAACAAGCAGCTTTGCAATATATGTTCATTACCAATGTCCTACTGATTTTGAGTTATCCCTGGTAGTAGGAGTGCATCAGCTCCTGAAATCCCTATAGCAGTGGACCTGTTGATCTTTATCTCACTGGCGGTCAGTGCTGGTGACTCTTTCTGTTTCTGAAAACAGGTCTGAGCAGAGAGCCCCTCCTGCACAGTATGTGATGCTTCCATAGGAGGGCTCTACTCCCGGTGTGTAGCTGTGCTGCCTGGATTAACCCTGTGTGTGCCTGCTCCCTCCTGCTTTCTACACAGATTGAGGAGAGCAGAGGTGAGGCTGATCAAAAAGTGAAGTGTTTTTACTAAAATCATGATGTGTTGTTGAGCTTTGACTATAACTATAGAACAAATCAGGGGGGCTTTGTGAACGTTCATGCCCCTCCCTGCTCTGCTGTATTAGTGACACCATGATTATAGTAATTCACTTCACAGCTGCCCTGTGTCTGTTCTGACAGTTTTTTGTTGTTGCTGGAGATTGTGGAGATTTGTATGTAAGCAGGGGAATATAGGAACCTTGCATCCCCCCTGCTCTGCTCTTAGCATACCCCGCTTCACAGACCTCTCCACCCCCCTAGATCAGGCCTCCTCCTGTCTCCTGACTCTATGGAGAGGAGCAGCAAGAGCTCAACCACGTACAGTATGGCGATTCAGCAGCGGGATCTAGGCAGGCACCACAGGGTTAACCCTGGGGAGCAAACCCCTCGCCCTCCCCTGCAGTCTATTGCTGAGGGGAGGGGGGGAAGAGGAGGAGAAGAGGCAGACAAAAAGCCTCTAAATTCAAAAATCCTTTGCTGCCAGACACTGAGGTAGGCTGAAAGCCTGTAGTGAAACAACTCCTTTAATAATTACGTAAGTACGCATGACAAAAAATGTCACATAATGCAATATGTGAAAAAAGTGTCAAATGATCAGTATAAGAAAGTAAAAATTATTGAGAATACTAAAGAACAAACTCAATCCAATTAATCAGCAGCCAATTCCAGATAAAAGTTAAAAAGTATACATTTGCTCATAGATTTATTTCTTCCATATTTTTAAAAACTGATACACTAAGGCCATTTTACCATGGCTTAAAACTGGACAATTTTCAGTTCGAAAAGTACGCGCCGGAGTGCGCAAATACGGGCTGAAAACATCCCTCATTACGGTAATCCACATTTTCTCATAGAGAACTATGGATTACGTTTTCCTCTCCCGCTCGGGGAATACGCCGAGGGGGGAGATAATTGACAGTGAATTCCCAGCGGCTCCCTCCCCCGCCCCGGGACCACACGGCGTAATTGCGGGCTAATAACGTCCCGTAATTAAGCTTGTAAAACCTAGCCTAAAGAACAAACACCCCATAACAAAAAAATGTAAAGATCAAACAGCTCCGTCGCCAACCAAGTATGAAAATATTGTGACATAAAATATGATTTTTTTCAAAGAGGCAATTATGATTTATGGTTTGAGGAGTGGCCTTCAAAAATATGTGGCCTGAAAAAAAGTGGTGGCAAAATGTTATAAATAATATACATTTTATTCCGTGAATGGTTCCCTTGGCTGGGGTGGGTCAGTGCACACCTCTGTCCAGGAGCCCATAATGCTGATAAGACGATACCATATGTGGCCCTTTTTATGTAGACATAGAAACCCACCCACAAAATGATAGCAGGGTCTTACATACTCAGTCTCTGTCTAGCAGGAGGTTTACCCTCTAAACCCCTGCTTCTGGGGTTGAAGTTCTCCACTGCTATGTTACCTGAATTGCCAGAAAATGCAATAAAAACTTAACACACTATAAAGGCACAAAATACAACTCAGCATCGTTTCCTGCAAGAAAGGCACATAATAAATAATGTAACCATCACATTTCTCATAAGTTGTGTCAGTTTTAAAGGATTATTCCTCTCACATTTCTGAGGCTAATTTCACATGGCATAATTGCGGGGTGTAAGTACGCCCCACAATTACGCCGGTACTTCGGGAGCTTCGCGTAGTCCCGCGAGGTGGGTGGGCTGGCAGCCCGCTGGTCCCATAGACATTCATTACTAGCGGCGCGTATTCGCCACTAGTAATTAACATGTCACTTATCTCCCCGCGTGTCCTATTGTACGAGCGGGGAGAGGAGGTGTAATCCATAGTTCTCTATGAGAGCTGTGGATTACCGTAATGACTGGGGCGTACTTCGCTCAAATATGAGCGAAGTACGCGGCGAAATGCGCACCAATTAAACCCTAAGGCTATGTCTACACTGCATCAGACAAAAAAACGGCCGTTTTTTCTCTGATGCAGGACCGCGGCTTTTGTCATGCTTTGTACAAAAACCGCGGTCGCTTCTCGTTTTTTACCGTCACTCATACAATTGTAATTGTATAGGAAGAGGGCCCAAAAAACGAGAAGCGCCGGCGTATTTTACAACATGTTGAAAATAATACACCGGCCCAAAAAGACGGGCAGAGAAAAGATGAGCAGTGTAGACTGCAGCTCGTCTTTCCTATTGCCGTCTATGGGGCCGCAGGAACGATCGTATCTTCGCCGCTTTTAAAAAACGAAAAGTGACGAAGATACGATCGTTTTCCCTTTTGCAGTGTGGACATAGCCTTACTCTATACCCAAAAAAATTTTTCCCCTCAGTTGTGCTCAGAACTTCCATAGAGGTGAATGGAGAGAGATGCACATATGTGGTCAGCTCTTCAGCCCCTGTGGTTGGCACAAACCAGGGCCTGGTTCACATTAGCCTCAGAGGTTTACTTTGGTACCTCTGTCACAAATTGTGCTGGGAATGATGGACACTACAGCAGGAAGCTGACGGAAGTTGACCCAAATCTGAAGGTCCACACCATATGTGACCCAAAAATGTCTATCCTCAAAACAGAAAGGGCAACATGTCCCATTAGGGCTGCACCATTTTTTTTGGGTGTATTTTGAACCAAAAAAACTGTTGACCCTGTATTCTCTATATAAATGAACTGTCGTACACCAAAACTAGGCGCATTTGACAGTTTTGAAGTAGGCGCATCAAATATGCTAGCAATGATACGCTATGCGCCTTTTTTTTGGTATACGCCTAAATTCGGAGCATTACATATGCTATATAAGGCATACTACAGGCCAGATTTTTGATAGGTTTATTTATTCAGGCACATTATACACTAATTTAATGCGCCTTAAAACTGGCATGGAAGCGCCTGTTTTCTGACATGTCACCCAACGTGATTTCCAGCTTCCAGCAGCTCTTTCTGATGTTATATGTATGGCCACGATTTATCTGTATTAGTTATCTGATTATTTGTATTTAATATTAATTTTGGATTATGCTCGGTATAAGGAAAACATTGTTCCAGAGATGATATTTTAATATATTTTGTGTAATTGATTTGTTTCTACATTTGTGTCACATCTGTTTTATGTCTACCTTAAAGGAGTGTACACACAAAGTGCCCTGCACAGCTCGCCTGACAATTAGCTGACCGCGCATGCCTGCGGCTGTCATCATCATTCACATCTATGGGAGCTCCGAATGCATCTGAGTGTGTGCAATTGTCTATATTCGGGAGCTCCTATAGAAGTCAAAGAAGAGGAAGCCGCAAGCGCCGCCCTCCTCATTCTCATGCACAATCGACTCACAGCTAGCTGAAAGCCAACCGTAGTCGGATTTTGGATTCCCCTCAGCCCTATACAATGAAGCTATGGGAATCTGGCGGAAGATAGAACATGTTCTATCTTCTGCCAGGCGGCCGGTGGCTTCAGTAGAAAACCTGTTCTAGACTACAGCATGAATTTTCTATTGAGGGCTACGCAGCGCTGGGTACAGTTGGATTTTCTATTGAGGGCTACACAGCGCTGGGCACAGTTGGATTTTCTATTGAGAGCTACGCAGCTCTGGGTACAGTCGGATTTTCTATTGTGGGCTACACAGTGCTGGGCACAGTCTGATTTTCTATGGAGGGCCACACAGTTCTGGGCACAGCCTGATTTTCTATTGAGGGCTACAAAGTGCTGGGCACAGTCTGATTTTCTATTGAAGGCTACACAGCGCTGGGAACAGTCGGATCTTCTATTATGGTCTTCTCAGCGCTGGGCACAGTCGGATTTTCTATTGAAAGCTACACAGCGCTGGGCACATCGGATTTTTTATTAGGGGTACACAGCGCTGGGTACTCGGACTTTATTATGGTCTTTCTCAGCGCTGGCAATCGGATTTTTTATTGAAAACTACACAGCCGCGCACAGTCGGAATTTTTTTATTTAG
>JAODAL010083478.1:0-11242 GCA_025379985.1 Phyllomedusa bahiana
GGAAACAGAAAACTCCCAAACAGGAGTGAAGGCTATCGCTCAAAAATACAAACTCCCAGTACCGTTAGACACAACCCCCAAAAGTGATACCTGTTTTAAAAGAGGGCTGAAACCCAACCACTCTCAAAAAAACAGGGGGCCGCGGGGTCAATTTTATAGTCCAGAGAGGAGGAAACATACATACAGCAATTGGAGCACAACTGAGGATAAGAGAGCAAGATGAGACTTGGGGAAACCACATAGAGGGAACTATGTAGGAGCCCTCAATGTCAAGCAGCAGCTGCAAAGCAAGTACAAACTGCATTGCAAAAAAATTTAAGGAATTAAACTCAAAAGGGATGCTAAAGATGGCTCGTCGGTGTGCATGGAGTATGTAGGGCAGCACGGGATAAAGCAAAGGGGGGCCCAGTTTGGCCTCACGGGCCTCTAAAAAGGTCCTCCTTTTGGTTTCCTTTTACAGTAAAAAGGGTCAAGCTTCAGAATCTTCTACTACGAAGTAATAATAACCAACAAATTAAAAAATAAATAACCCAGGGAGCAGAATATCAGGCGTCATTCATCTGCTGATGGAGCACTTCACACTCATTCCATCCTAGGGGGCGCTGTGATTATATCTCTCACAGCCAGCCCAGACCACCCGAAAATGTCTTTCAGCTGAAACCCATGACCGCCCAGAAAGCTCAGAGCTACAGTATCACACGTCCAGGTCTCACTCTGACAATGTGCTGAACGTCGGTGAATAACAAGTCTATGTGTGAATATCCGGCCCGCAACGATTTCCCAAATTACCTGATGAAAACCCTTTAAGGGAGCCGCGTTCCAACGATGACAGAACTCACCTCTTTATACAGGGATCCCACTTTCTCAGCAGGGTCTTCAACTACAAAAGATTAAGGGACATAAGGGGAGTTGAGAAAGGAAAGAAGGAAACAGAAGAATAGAAGAGGAAAATGGAAGAGTAGAGGAAAATAAGAAAGGAAGAACGAGAAAAGAGAGAAGTAGAAAAGAGGAGAAAGTAGAAAAAGAGAGGCGAGAAAAAAGGGGGAAGAGAGAAGAAAAGGAGAGGGGAGAGGAGAAAAAGGGCAAAAAGAGGAGAGAAGAGGAAAAAAGGGAGAAGAGAGAAGAAATGTAGGAGAGGAAAAAATTTATAGGGAAAGGAGGAAAAAGAAAGTAAAGTGGAAAAAAGGGAAGAAAAGGGTTTGAGGGAAGAGAGAAAAGGGGGGGAAGAGAGGGGAGAAAAAGGGAAAGGGAAAAAAGAAAAAAAGGGAGAAATTTTAAATTTAAGAGGAGGAAAAACAAAAAAAGGAAAGAGAGGAGAGGAGAAAAGGTAGAGAAGAGAGGCAAAGAGAAAAAGGAGAGAAGAGAGAAAGGGGGAAGGACAGGGGAGAGGAAAAAAATTGGGGAGAGAAGGGAGAAAAAGGGGGAGGGGAGAAAAAAGGGGGGAAAAGGGGGAAAAGAGGGAGAAGAGAGGGAGAAAAGAGGGAGAGGAGGAAAAGAGGGAGGGGGGGAGAAAAGGGGGAGAAGTGAGGAAAGAAAAAAAGAGGGCCCAAATTCACAAAAAAAGCATAATACGGGGCCCCCTTTTTCAAAAAATATAACTTTTATTAGTCCAATTTTAAAAATTAATAATACCCCCTTTTTAACCCCCCAAAGGGTTTAACCCCTTTTTAAAAAAACTATTAATATAATAATACAAAATTTTTCCTCCAGTACAAATAGTAGGTAATGTTTAGACCCCAAAAAAAAGGATGTCACTGTAGTTACATTCAAAAAAGGGGCCCTATTAAGATACTTAAAAAGGACAGGTAATGTCCCGAAAGGGCCCGGCCCCCCCCGTTTGAAGGCTCCCCTATTTCCCCTCCCACAATCTATTAAAACTGGGGGAAAAAATTTATTACTTCTGCGGGCCATTGTGCAAAAAGGGGTTTGAAAAAAGAAAAATGCCGAAATTTTAGTCAGCATTCACGCCCAATAAAAAATGATGATCTTAAAACTTGGAAATTTGTACTTATAAATTCAAAAATTTGCCCCAGATTTCCAAAGCAGGCCCCATTCCCGCCCGCGTTTCTCCCCCAAAGATCCCAAAGGGGGTTCCTCGGGGGCCCAATAGATAGGGCGGGGCCCATATAACCCAAAATTTGGCCCAAACGGGCCCAAAAGGGGCAAAAAACTTTGGGTTTGAGGATGATCCCCAAAGACATTTGTTTATTGTGGCTGAATGCTGATTAATGCGGATTTTTTTTTTGAAACCCCTTTGGCAGCTAATGGCTGCGAAGTAAAAAATTTTCCCTCCTGTTTTAATAGATCTGTGTAGGGTATAATAGGGTAAACCTTCATCGGACGGGGGCCGTCCCTTTCGGGACGTTTACTCTGTCCTTTTTAAGTATCTTAAAAAGGGCCTGTTGTTTTTTAACTACAGTGGCTTTTTTTCTTTGAGGGCTTAACATTACCCCATATTTGTTCTGGAGGGAAAATTATGTTTTTATGTATAATTACTAGTAAAATTTTAAGGGTTTACTTTGGATAGAGGGGTATTATGTATTTTTTAAAATTTTTGGGCTAATAAAAGTTAAAATTTTAGGGAAAAGGGGCCCCGTATTGTGCTTTTTCTGGGGATTGGTTTTTTTTTGATTTTTAAAGGGCCTTTTTTTTTTTTAGACCGTTATTGAACGGGGAAATTTTTCTTGAGAGAAAAGAGGGGGAATAATATAAAGGAGAAACGGGAGAGGAGAGAAAAGAGGGAGAAGAGAGGAGAGAAAAGAGGGAGAAGAGAGGAGAGAAAAGAGGGAGAGTAGAGAAAAGAGGGAGAAGTGAGGAGAGAAAAGAGGGGGAATAATGTAAAGGAGAAACGGGAGAGGAGAGAAAATGGGAAGAAGAGAGAAAAACAGAGAAAAGGGGGAGAAGAGAGGGTAGGATGGGAGAGGAAAGAGGGGAAAATGAGAGAAGAAAAGAGGAAAGGGGGAAAGATGGGAGGAGAAGAGAGAAAAGGGGGAGAAGAGTGAAAAGGGATAAGAGAAATTAAGAGAAAAGAGCAAAGGGAGAAAAGAGAAAGAAGCAGAGAAAAGGGGAGAAGAGATGAGAGGAGAAAGGGGGAGAAACGCGGAGGAGAGAAAAGAGGAAGAAGATGATAGGAAAAGAGAAAGGGTGAAAAAAGAGAAGATTAGAAGAGAGAAAAGGAGGAGAGGAGAGAAAAAGAGGAGAGAGGAAAAAGAGAGAAAATGGGGAGAAAGGGAGCGGAGGAGAGGGGGCGGAGGAGAGGTTTATTTCATACTTCTCTCTTTCCTCGTATATTAATCATGATATTAATATAAATACAAAGAGAAATTGACACAAGTTAATCAGTGATAAAAGGAAAGTAAATGCAGAAACTTCCCAAACCCGACCCCCGCTCCGACCCCCGCTCGTCCTCCCTGCAGATTTTCCTTTTTATTCTCTTTTGTATCACGTTACAACTAAAACTGAGATGTAGGAAATCTCGTGTCCACGGGGGTCGGTCATCTCCTCTATGGGAGAGTATATGGCTGTAGGACAACTGTCTGCAGCAGGAGCCTCCCCTCCTCCCCTTTATCCACTATTGGACACAGAGATGCCCCATTGTCAGCACCCCTCCTCCTCAGCCCCTCGGTAGTGGTTCCCTGCAGGGTTCTCTGTCTCAGGTACCTGCAGAGTATTTGATGTTCAACAGTTTGGAATTTCTTTAAATGTAAAAATAAAAATTTTTGAATCATTTAATTTGTAAAAAAAATTTCTGATAAATTTGGCTCAATCATTTTCACGGTGATTTTTTCTCTCTTTGCTTTGACCACGTTACCTTCTTCCTTTATGGGCGCTTCAATCCTCTTCCGCCTGCGGGCGCTGAGTACATAGAGGAGCACGAGAAGTGTAAGAAACTTCCCGGCCACCGGGGGCATCAGTCCAATCACAAAGGAGCCCAAGACATTCCTAAAGAAAGAAGAAGAAGAAAAAGGGTGTGACCTCAGAGCTAATTCCCCAGTGTGGTTAATACTGTGACAGAGGGGCATAACTACAGGGCATGGAGAGGGGGCAGTTATACCGACACATGGAGTCCAATGTGATTACTAGAGTGATACTGAAAACTACAGGGAGTGAAAAGGGGGTCTTTATACCCAAATATGGTGCCCAATGTGGTTACTAGTGTGACAATGGAGAAACATAACTACACAGAGTGAGGAGGAGGTAGTTATACCCGCACATGCTGCCCAATATGGTTACTTGAGTGATACTGAAAACTACAGTGGGTGAGAAGGGGGTCATTATACCCAGATATGGTGCCCAATGTGGTTACCAGTGTGACAAAGGAGGGCATTACTACAGGGCATGGAGAGGGGGGAATTATACCCGCACATGCTGCCCAATGTGGTTACTAGTGTGACAATGGAAAGGCATTACTACAGGAAGTGGAGAGAGGGCAGTTATACCTGGACATGGTGCCAATGTAGTTACTAGTGTGATGCTGGAAAGGCATTGCTACAGGACTTGGAGAGGGACAGTTACACCTAGACATAGTGCCCAATGTGGTTACTAGTGTGACAATGGGGGGGCATAACTATATGGACTGGAGAGGGGGCAGTTATATCCGGACATGGTGCCCAATGTGGGCAAATGACCCTTCTACCACACAAGAGGACTCCATTATCATATGTGGCATTTGTTGGGGCCATTGTATAGATTTTTCACCGGGCCCCAGAACTTCATGATACCCCGGCTATTAGTTTGTAATCAGTTTATTGGTTCCATCAACAATAATAGCTTAGAGGAATTTTGCAATAAAGCTTGAAAATGATGATAAGAAGTCAATGTGGCCTCACCTCCCATAAGTCACCATGTTTACTTCAGTTCCTGTAAGAAGCAGAAAGAAGACTCCAGTCAGGCCCGGACATCATGAGGGGACAGTGTAGTGCAAGCAGAGCGGATGATGGGAGTGATGATAGCTCTATATAATCTGTCCAGCCATGTTGGTCACTGGCTTCTTCTCCTACAGGGATATATGTAATGTTCTCACCTGGCGTTGGTGGCCTCATGTCACAGGAAGTCTCTGTCACATTTCCAGGTGTTGGTGTTATTGACCCTCACACGTTTTATTGCCCCGTAGTTTGGCTCATAGCCGGTCGGACATGTCACCATCACCTCCTGGTCGGGGTCGTAAAATTCCTGTTCAGGATGAACACTGACATTATGCCCCCAGTTGGTCATCTTGGTACATCGTCCTACAGAAGATGGAAAGGGGAATGAGTCCTCATGGTGTGGAGAGCTCTGGTCCCGCTGCTCCCGGCCGATGAAGTCATGTTCACTAGTCACGTGACCCTGCAGCCAATCACAGTCAAAGGCACGTGACCACTGAGGCCTGTGATTGGCTGTAGGGTCACATGCTGAGGACCGTGACATCATTGATGGGCCTCTGTGACTGGAGCCAGCACTGGAATGGAGCTGGTTGGAGAGGTGAGTCTTTTAACCGCCTCTCCGGCCCACTACAAACGGACAACCCCTTTAGTCCCCCTGTTTGAGAATCCAGGTGGCGTTTTATCGTCTTTTGCTGGTTTTGGGGGACTTCTGTCCACGGTTTGCGGATGCGGCCGTCTCCCTTAACCCCTGAATAGCACAGTGTCCTCCCGAAAACCGAGCAGAAGATTGGGAATGCTCTGAGTTCTTCTGAACGCCGCGGTGTGAAAATCTGCCCAGTAGGAAAACTGTGCAGTGTAGACTACTGGGCGGATTTTCTAGTAAAGTCTATGGGGAGAGTCAACAGTTTCAGATGGTTTTCAAATCCGAAAACTGTCTGAAAAATGAAAACCTTGCCATGCGAATGTACCCTAATAGGTATTGACGCATCCGTAAGGTTCCAGTCTATAGTGCGGATCAGGATTTATGGTTTGAGGAGGAGACCATTAAAAAATAGACGTAGTCTGAAAAATAGGGGTTTAGTTTGTTAATAGGGACAACACATTTTTCTATGGCCCCAGAGGGCAAGAACCCTAGCTGCTATGCCTCTGCATCTAAACGGTCACCAGATGATGCTACTACAAGTCCACTTTAGTGGGCAGGTGGCTGTTTCCTGATGAGACAACCCTGTTAGGACTAACCATGTCCAATATACTGGTTGCCAAACTAAAAACCAAAAAATTAAGAAACACCACCCGATGTGACAAGTGACTGACTTTGCTGTTATTATCTAACAATTCCTATTGGCTTCCTAGGAAGGGAAGATCTCTCCTTAGGGAGAGCACCGAACGAACGGCTTGTAGAGTTTTTGTTTTGCCTTTTCGCCCTCTACTTAGCATCTGCATATCACAAGGCATTATGGGAAAGGGGCTGAGAAGCCCACAGCGCCCTCTGTTGGTTGTAACAAATCCTCAATTTGCTTTTAACCCACCTATTCAGAAAATATTAAAATAGAGACCGGCATAACTGTGCCGTAGTCCTACGTTCTGGAACTCTTTACTATTTACTCTCTACTATTCACCTATTTTAGAGACTCAATAATTACGTATCAGTTCATGGAAGTTAACAAACACTGCTCTGCAATGAAAATACGGTCACAGTTTCCACTATAAGGACTGTCCTAAATATTGTTTTGCTTTAAATGTGCAAGTGCCAAAACCCGATGCAGAAATAAGACTAAGGGCCACATGTATAAAACGGTTTTGGTCTAAAACTCACTTTTTCCCATAGAAACCTGTGGGCAAAAAAGTGAGTTTTAGACCAAAACCGTTTCATACATGTGGCCCTAAGTCTTGACATTCTCCTACTGCGCAGGCGCCAAGGTCTGCAGGCGCAAGATATCAACCCTCGCAACACTATAGACAGTAGAGATCGTACATAGACATTAAGGGGGTACATGTTTGAATGGTGTATTTTCAGCCCAACATCAGGTGCAGCCCCATTCGCATTACTGAAAACCCTCCCATATGCCACTATCAGGCACATTACAGACCACCCGCGGCACTTTGTAATGCGCCCGATCTCAGGGGGCATGCAGGAGGCGGGACACTAGAACCGTATGAGGCTATAGATTTATAGCTTCGCTACAGCATTTCTGGGCACATTACTGCTAGAACAGGTAGAGCACTTTCAAACTGGTATACTTGAGCCAGAACTGTTGCCCGAGCACTAGAATGCGCCTGATTTATGACCCACTGTAGAGCTGTAGAGCAGGTTCACAAATCAGGTGCATTCTAGGCTATTTTAATGCACAAAAAAATTGTCGCCTGGACGACAAAAATCATGCATGTCGACCTAACTGCACATGCGCAGGATTTGTTTTCCTGCAAGCTAATGCCTCCAACAGAACTGGTAAGTATAATGCTGTCCGGAGTATATAATAGACCGGAAGAAGCTGTTATAAGCATTTTGCTTCATTAGGAGAGCCAAAGGTATACTCAGGATATAATCTGGCTACAATGGGCTTGCATTAAAGTAAATACAAAGGTAGAAGCTCTCACCAAAATGGAGGGAAGTCAAATACCATTGGTTGGCCAAGACTCTGTTGCACTAAGGTTTGGCCGGGCTTTAATGGGGGTTTTCTCACTACAAAGATTTGCTTTCAAAATAAGGGGACTGTTAAATGAAAACATTTTCTAAATACATGTAGTCATGAGATAAGAGACATTTTATTAGCTCTGAGTGAACACAGGTTTCTATGGTAACCTGCAGACTAGAAAGATGTCTGTTATCTCAGTAGCTGAGAACAGGAGTGAGACCATCCCAGGTATGGACTGACAGGATTGAGACCTGAGAGAACTAATTCAATTTAGCGAGATTGGCTGCAGTAAACAAAAGGTACAAGTGCTGTGAGCACTGAGAAGCATGGCTTTTTCTGTAATTATGTAGATTGTAAGCCCTCGCGGGCAGGGTCCTCTTTCCTCTCTGTTTCAGTTACTAGTCATTTTTGTCACCATTGTATTTGTTCAATATTTGTTATGTTTGTAATTCCCCTTAAATGTACAGCGCCCTGGAATTAATGGCGCTCTAAAATAAATAATAATAATAATAATAATAATTTCCTGCTCTGTCAGACTAATGGCTTGCAGTTACTATATGCTAATCACTGCTGTAGACTCACCCACAGCCTGAGGAGTGCAAACTGCTTGTGAGCCAATGAAACATCGTGCTGAGAAAACCCCTTTGAAGATATTGTCTCACTACAGGGGTCGCTGCTGCTTTTTATGTTCAAGATCTTGCAAAAACAAGTCAGTTTACAATATGTGTCCATTAACAGTGTCCTACCTATTCTGAGCTATCCCCTCTTGTATGGACTGCATCAGCTCCTCAGGTTGCTATAGCTACAGACCTGTTTGATCTCTCCTGATAGGCTGCCAGCACTGGTCACTATAGCTACAGACCTGTGTAATCTCTCCTGATATCCTAACAGCACTGGTTGCTATAGCTACAGACCTGTTTGATCTCTCCTTTATAGGCTGCCAGCACTGGTCACTATAGTTCAGACCTGTGGTGATCTCTCCTGATAGACTGCCAGCACTGGTCACTATAGCTACAGACCTGTGTGGATCTCTCCTGATAGGCTGCCAGCACTGGTCACTATAGCTACAGACTGTGTGATCTCTCCGATAGGCTGCCCGCACTGGTTTGCTATAGCAAAAGAACCTGTGTGATCTCTCCTGATAGACTGCCGCACTGGTCACTATAGCTACAGACCTGTGAAACTCCCCTGATAGGCTGCCAGCACTGGTCCCCTATAACTACAGACCTGTTTGATCTTTCCTGATAGGCTGCCAGCGCTGGTCACTATAGCTACAGACCTGTTCTATCTCTCCTGATAGGGCTGCCAGCACTGTCACTATAGCTACAGACCTGTGTGATCTCTCCTGATAGGCTGCTGGCAACTGGTTGCTATAGCTACAGACCTGTGTGATCTCTCCTATAGGCTGCCAGCACTGGTCACTATAGTTACAGACCTGTGTGATCTCTCCTGATAGACTGCCAGCACTGGTCACTATAGCTACAGACCTGTTTGATCTCTCCTGATAGGCTGCCAGCACTGGTTGCTATAGCTACAGACCTGTGTGATCTCTCCTGATAGGCTGCCAGCATGGTCCACTATAGCTACAGACCTGTGTGATCTTTCCTGATAGGCTGACAGCACTGGTCACTATAGCTACAGACCTGTTTGATCTTTCCTGATAGGCTGCCAGCGCTGGTCACTATAGCTACAGACCTGTGTGATCTCTCCTGATAGGCTGCCAGCACTGGTTGCTATAGCTACAGACCTGTGATCTCTCCTGATAGGCTGCCCGCACTGGTCACTATAGCTACAGACCTGTGTGATCTCTCCTGATAGGCTGCCAGCACTGGTCACTATAGCTACAGACCTGTGTGATCTCTCCTGATAGGCTGCCAGCACTGGTCTCTATAGCTACAGACCTGTGTGATCTCTCCTGATAGGCTGCCAGTAGTGTTGAGCGATTACGTTGGCTATCGATAAGGTCTTTTGATAGTGAGCATCGATTATGCGCGATGACCATTAAAGTCTATGGGAGAGCAACAACACCTTCATTCTTACACCCAAACAAGGCTGGAGAAGCTGGAATTAACATCCACAACAGTCAAATGGATACGTGCTACATCTTAGCAACACACTTAGTTTTTAAAAGTCACAGAAAAAAGTCACACACCATTCACTATCCCTGTCTTGTACCACAGCCTGACCCTTAAACCTGCATCACCCACAAATTAAAAAGTGCCAGAAGGCAGTATGATTTGAACCATCATGTTACTTGAACTGGGGCATTGGGCTATACCTGTCCTGGAACGCAGCAAAGAGCCCCAAAACCCGCATGACCCCCACATTTAAAAAGTGCCGGAAAAAGGAGTCTTTCAACCACCATTTTAGTTTCACTGGACATTGACTATACCTGTCCTGCCCCACAGCATGTGCCCCAAACTGCAATGACCCCCACATTTAAAAAGTGCCGGAAAAAGGAGTCTTTCAACCACCATTTTAGTTTCACTGGACATTGACTATACCTGTCCTGGGCCACAGCATGACCCAGGGCCGGAGTACAGTTGGGTGCGGTGAGAGCCCAGCTGGCGTCCGTCATCTATTAACACGCAGGTTAAAATGCCCTGATGAACCCAGGCAACGAAAACTGTCGGCTGAAGCAGAGTGCGGAAGCGGAAGTGTGAGAACCCCCAGCCTTCCTCTGTACACAGTCAATACCTGGGTAGCGTTTGCCCCTCCGAAATGAGTGTGGACCAATTGAGCTTCACTTGGAAATTTACTGGTGGTTAACGCTCCTGTTTACACCCCAGGTGCCTTTATCTTGCATTCTTTTTCTCATTTTACTCAAAGTGCTGGAGGAAATGGTCTCTGTACTTTGTTCTCTGTCCGTGCTCCATACTCCATTCCTCTGAATAAACCCACATTGGTCAAGTTTTCCTGTACCTCCCTTGTACAATTCAGAGGAATTTTTTAACAAACTATTATGTACATGCAATTTTTTAGTAGTTTTTTAATTCTAAAAAAACACATTTTTAAAATAGGAATGGACTCCCACCATGTCTTTGTTTCTCTTTTTTCATTGTATTAAATGGGTTGTCTCAATACAGGATTGATAGTTATGTTAAAGATCTATCAAAAACAAGTCAATTTGCAATATGTGCCATTAAAAGTGTCCTACCTATTCCTGTTTCTGACAGCACCATCACCCTTTTAGCCACTCTTGACAATTGGAAGAACAAAAGTCTGTTAGAAACAACCCTTTTTTATAATAGACCTGTAGTATAGCTGCATGTCACAGCAAAATGCCCCCAAAAATTCAAAGCATGACCCTTGAGCCACTTTGGACAATTGTGAAGAACAAATGTCCCGTAAGAACAACATTTTTTAGAATAGAACCTGTAGTATAAACTGCATTTCAAAGCAAAATGCCCCAAAAATTCAAAGCTGACCCTTGAGCCACTTTGGTCAATTGTGAAAACAAATGTCGTTAGAAACAACATTTTTTTATAATAGGATCTGTAGTATTGCTGCATTTCAAAGCAGCCATTTACCCAAAAAATAATAAATATGACTTCTCAGCCACTATTAAAAATTGTGAGGGAGAAATGCCACTTAGAAACCACATTTCTGTTCCAAAGGACCATAATTATAGCTGTATCTCACAGCAACATGACCCCAAAAAATTATAAATATGACTTCTCAGCCACTATTAAAAATTGTGAGGGAGAATGCCACTTAGAAACCACTTTCTGTTCCAAAGGACCA
>JAODAL010083479.1:0-11241 GCA_025379985.1 Phyllomedusa bahiana
TTAGTTGTAGCAGTCTCAGTTACCACCACTATGTCATATTTTTCTTCAGCTATTAATACTTCTAGTTCATTAATTTTGTTGGTCAGACTCCTGCTTTGGGTCATCATGCAATTTAGATTTTTCTTTTTTTATTCCTTTCTCTCTGATATTTTTATCTATTGCTACACCCCCCTCCCTCCACTCCACCCCCTTTTTTAAATTTCTAATTCCGTTTCTCTAATCTTAAACTATTCTTGCATGCTATATGTGTAGTTACCCCATAGTTGGCAACTTTCGAAAATAAAAAAGCAGGAGACTATAGTGGGCGGCGCGCATAGCGCGCCGCGGCAAAAATTTGCAGGGACACGCCCATCTTGTCGGTATGCCACGTCCCTTCAAAAAAGCCCCACCCACTCCACCTAACTGCATAACGGCTTTGGAAGAAGCCAGGTAGATGCCCTTATAGCCAGGTAGTAGCCCCCCATAACCAGGTAGTGCCCCTTCCAGGCCGGTAGCTGCCCCTTGTAGCCAAGTAGATGCCCCCTCTGTAGCCAGGTAGAGCCAAATTTGTAGCCAGGTAGGTGCCCCCCTTTGTTAGCCAGGTAGGTGCCCCCTTTGTTAGCCAGGTAGGTGCCCCTTTGTTAGCCAGGTAGGTGCCCCCATTGTTAGCCAGGTAGGTGCCCCCATTGTTAGCCAGGTAGTGCCCCATTGTTAGCCAGGTAGTGCCCCCATTGTTCCCAGGTAGTGCCCCCATTGTTGCCGGGTTTAGTGCCACCATTGTTGCCAGGTAGTGCCCCATTGTTGCCAGGTAGTGCCCCCTAAGTTGCCAGGTAGTGCCCCCATTGGTTGCCAGGTAGATGTCCCCATTGGTTGCCAGGTAGCTGTCCCTCTGTTCCCAGGTAGTTCCCCCCATCGGTTAGCAGGTAGTGCCCCCATCGGTTCCCCGGGTAGTGCCCCATCTGTTAGCCAGGTAGTGCCCCCATCTGTTAGCCAGGTAGATGCCCCCTCTGTTAGCCAGGTAGTCCCCCCATCTGTTTAGCCAGGTTTAGTGCCCCTTTGTTGCCAGGTAGTGCCCCCTCTGTTGCCAGGTAGTGCCCCCTTTGTTGAAGGTAGTGCCCCCCTTTGTTGCAGGTAGTGCCCCCATCTGTTAGCCAGGTAGGCCCCCTTGGTTGCCAGGTAGTCCCCCCTCTGTTGCCAGGTTGTGTCCCTTCTGTTGCCAGGTAGTGGCCCTTCTGTTGCCAGGTAGTGCCCCCATCTGTTAGCCAGGTAGTGCCCCCATTGTTTGCCAGGTTGTGCCCCCTTTGTTTGCCAGGTAGTGCCCCCTCTGTTTGCATGTTTGTGCCCCCTCTGTTGCCAGGTAGTGCCCTTTTGGTTGCCGGGTTTAGTTGCCCTCTCTGTTCCCAGGTAGTGGTCCCCTCTTTTTGCCAGGTAGATGTCCCCTCTGTTGCCAGGTAGATGCCCCCTCTGTTGCCAGGTAGTTGCCCTCTCTGTTAGCCAGGTAGAGCCCCCTAAAGCTAATAAAAAATAAAATAATAAAATCATTACCTTACCAGGCTCCTGCAGCGTGCCGCTCCGGACGATCCCCTCAGCGGCGCAGGGGAAGTGAGAGCGGGCCGCGCTCACTTCCCCCTGCGCGCTGACCTGTATGTGCGGCGCACACACCGGCGCCGTACATACAGGGGAGGAGGCAGGGGAGCGCTCCCTCCTGCCTCCTCCCCGCACAGTGAGGGCCGCGGGCGGGTGAGCGGGCGCTGCGGCCGCTTCAAACCCGCCTGTAGGAGCGGTCCGGCGGCGCAAGAGTAGCGCACCAGCGCTACTCTTGCGCCGCGGTAATTTAAAGGACCCCGCCGCCTGCAGGCGGCGGGAGGAATGGCCCAAAATCCCCCGGAGGGCGGGAGGGGACCCCAAATAGCGGACCCCCCCCGCCAAAAACGGGAGAGTTGGCATGTATGAGTTACCTCCCCCCCAGTCCCTAGTTTAAATATTTCCTCCAACTTCCTGGCCATTTTGTCCCCCAATTTCAGCTGCCCCCTCCCCATTTAGGTGCAGGCCCATCCCTAGCATAGAGTCTGTAGCCAAGACAGAAGTCAGCCAGTTCTCCAAAAACCAAATCCCTTTTCTTACACCAATTTTTGAGCCACTTATTCACTTTATAATCTCCCACTGCCTCTTGGTGTGGCTCGTGGAACAGGTAATAATTTCTGAAAATTTATTACCCTGGAGGTCCTTGCCCTGAGCTTTTGGCCTAAGTCCCTTAAATCGTTTTAAGGACACTCCACCTACCTCTAACTTTGTAATTGGTGCCAATGTGGACCAAGACAGCTGGATTCTCACCAGCCCCCCCCTGCAATCTGTCAACCCGATCCGCGTTTATGTCGAACCCGGGCCCCAGGTAAACAAACACACTGTTCGACGATCCCGGTCTTTGTGGCAGATTGCCCTGTCTGTGCCCCTAATAATTGAATCCCCAACTACTAGCACCTGTCTAGCCTGACCTGTACTCCTATTCCCCATCCTTACTGGAGCAGACAGGGGTAGTGTCTTGCTGCAGCAATGCATTTTCTGAACCGACAATCCCCCTCATCCGCCAATCTTGCAAAATTGTTGGGGTGTACCAGTTTAGGATTTGCCTCCCTGCCCACCTTCCCTCTGCCCTTTTTTCTGACTGTTACCCATCTAGCTGCCTTATGTTCCTGCACTCCCTGCTACCACCCTCCCCAGTATCTACACTGCGGTGATTGCTCATTGGGCAGCCGGCTCGCTTCCAAGTTGGCAATGGATCTCAGGGTCGCCTCTTGCTCATGTAGAGCGAGGATACGGGGTTCTACATGTGCTGTGGGGCACACATCTTGCACCCAGTATGCCCCTCGAACTGTTGCTCAAGGATCCCATAAAAATCACAGGTTGTGCACTGGACAGCATTGTCAAACATGGAACTCATGGGGATGTTACCAAGAAGATATATGACTAAATTATAATAATTAGTAATACAATACTGTCCCCTCTAAACTCTCCAAATCTAAAGTCTCTCAACTCTAATCTCCAACACTTAAAAGAAAAAACACACTTTAAAGAAAACACTCGCAAGACTCGTTCACTCGCTCAAAATGCTCAGCTTTAAACCTTACCCACACTGCTGTTTGGCTGTGCTGCAAACTCTCCTTCAGAAGGGGATCTGTCATCCACAGATCCCCCATAACAGTGCATCCTCCACAGATCCCCCATAACAGTGCATCCTCCACAGATCCCCCATAACAGTGCATCACCCACAGATCCCCCATAACAGTGCATCACCCACAGATCCCCATAACAGTGCATCCTCCACAGATCCCCCATAACAGTGCATCCTCCACAGATCCCCATAACAGTGCATCACCCACAGATCCCCCATAACAGTGCATCCTCCACAGATCCCCATAACAGTGCATCCTCCACAGATCCCCATAACAGTGCATCATCCACAGATCCCCCATAACAGCATCATCCACAGATCCCCCATAACAGTGCATCATCCACAGATCCCCCATAACAGTGCATCACCCACACAGTAGGTTTAGCAGAGGGGCAGTGACATCCGTCGGTTCCGGGGCCCCATACACAGTAGGGTTAGCAGAGGTGCAGTGACGTCCATCTTCGCTGGGGCCCCATACACAGTAGGGTTAGCAGAGGTGCAGTGACATCTGTCTGCACCGGGGCTCCATACACAGTAGGGTTAGCAGAGGTGCAGTGACATCCGTCTGCTCCGGGGCCCATACACAGTAGGGTTAGTAGAGGTGCAGTGACATCCGTCTGCTCCAGGCCCATACACAGTAGGGTTAGCAGAGGTGCAGCAACATCTGTCTGCTCTGGGTCCCATACACAGTAGGGTTAGCAGAGGTGCAGTGACATCCGTCTGCTCCGGGGCCCCATACACAGTAGGGTTAGCAGAGGTGCAGTGATATCTGTCTGCTCCGGGGCCCCATACACAGTAGGGTTAGCAGAGGTGCAGTGACATCTGTCTGCTCCGGGGCCCATACACAGTAGGGTTAGCAGAGGTGCAGTGACATCCGTCTGCTCCGGGGCCCCATACACAATAGGTTAGCAGAGGGGCAGTGACATCCGTCTGCTCCGGGGCCCCATACACAGTAGGGTTAGCAGAGGTGCAGTGACGTCCGTCTTCGCCGGGGCCCCATACACAGTAGGGTTAGCAGAGGTGCAGTGACGTCCGTCTTCGCCGAGGCCCCATACACAGTAGGGTTAGCAGAGGTGCAGTGACATCCGTCTGCTCCGGGGCCCCATACACAATAGGGGTTTGCAGAGGGGCAGTGAATCCGTCTGCTCTGGGGGCCCATACACAAATAGGTTTGCAGGGTGCATGACATCCGTCTGCTCCGGGCCCATACACGTAGGGTTAGAGAGGTCGTGACGTCGTCTTGCCGGGGCCCCATCCGTTTGGGGGTTTGCAGAGTGCAGTGACTTTTTGTCTGCTCCGGGCCCAACACAGTAGGGGTTGAGGGAGTGCCCGTCTGGTCTGGGGCCCCATACATAGGGGTTTGCCCGGGTGCAGTGACATCCCTCTTCTGGGGCCCCATACACAGTAGGGTTGCAAGGGGGCAGTGAACCTCCGCTCGGGGGCCCCATACACAGTAGGTTCTCTGTTCTGTTAGTCGACATTCACCTCTCACATCTATGGTGCGTGGTGTTCCGCAGTTTCCACATCTCTTATTCACAGCGGCTCCATTTTTCCCATCACCATACTTTCTTCACAGGCAACAAACTGCGCAGTGGCAGAAATACCGCCACCCGGGGCCTGAATACTGATATTCATCCGAACTCTGATAAATTGCGCCTTTTACCCAGGACAGCACTGAGGGATATGTGTGCAGACAGCCTATCTAAAGCCTTATATGCCCACCAAGCCATCTCATCTTATTATAGGGGGCACTGTAAAAAGGGGTTTTTATATGGCACCTGGTCGGGACTTCCTTGATTTTGGGGTTGTACCATGATAAGGCCTTTATATAGGAAGCCCTATAAAGTATATATAATTAGCGGCCTCGTTCTCTGCACACAGCCCCACAGCCATGAGGCGGCTCTTTGCTCTCGTCCTTTCATTCCATCTTCTCTGAAGGCAGAAATATCCCTGCACGTTTACCGCTCGTTACTCTGCAGTTTGCTAAATATTTACAAGCGACCAAGATACAATTAACACCGCCATCGCCCAAGCTTTTCCCCCCCCCAAAGCGTCAGCAAAGTTTAAATAAAAACCAATTTTCAGCAAGAAAAAAAAAGTCCCCCTTTTAAAAAATGTTTAGGGATTTTTAACAGGGATTTAAAATTTCTTAATTTATTGTTTTTAAAAATGTTTTCTCTGAATCTGCAAAGCAGATCATGAAAGCAGCAGGGGGTCGCCCGGGGGCGGCACCCTGGATGAGGACTACTTTTACCCCTTTAAATGCTTAAGCCCCGCACTAAATGGTAAGAAAAATGTCGGCCCTCCCGAGACGCGGTGCAAGGACTGTGCTTCTGAATTAAAGTATTTTCACACATTAGATACTTTGAAAAAAGAGATAGATGGATAGATAGTAATAGATAGAAGTAGATATGAGATAGATAGATAGATAGATATGGATAATAGTATGGATGATAGATTGAGATAATATATATTGATGATGATAATAGAAGATAATAGAAATAGATAGATAGATAGATAATAATATGAATAGATAATAGAAAAGATATGAGATAGATAGATATAGATAGATATGAGATGAAGTAGATAGTAATAGATAGTAGATAGAAAGATAGATAGATAGTGTAATAGATAAATAGATAGATTGATAGAGAAGATGATTAGAAATTTTGTGTGAGAAGATAATATTAGTAGATAGATAATAGATAGATATAATAGATAATAGATAATAGATAGAATAGATAGATAGATATGGAATTTGATATAAAAATGATAGATTTGATTTGAAAGATAGATAGATAGATTAAAATATGGATTTGATGTTAAAATGGGGTAGGTAATATGGGGTAGATAGATAGAAGTAGATGATAGATAGAAATGGGGTTTGATAATAGATAGTAGATATGAGATTTGATTGATAGATAGATAATATGGGGGTAGATAGATATGGATAGATTGATAATAGATAGATAGAAAAGAGGATTAAAGAGATTATAGATAGATAATAGGAAAAAATATGAAGGGGATAGATAGATAGAAAAATAATAGATAGATTGATTTGATAGGGGGATAGATAGTAGGAGATAGATAGAAATTTTAAAAATAGATAAATAAAGGGATAAAATTGGGATAGATTATATGAATTTGTTTGATAATAGAAAAAAATGGGATAGATAATAGATAAAATAGATAGGTTTTGATAGAAAATATGGGGAAATAGTTTGATAATAGATAGATAGTAGTAGATAGGGTAGAAATATGGGGTTGATTTGAAAAGAAGAATGAGATAAAAGATAGATAGATATGAATAGATAGATTAGATAATAAGAGGGATGGGGAAAATAGTAAATTTATAAAATGGTTTAAAATTGAGGGATGGGTTTGGGTGGTTTGTTAGATTTAAGGGATAGAAAGGTTTGGGTAGTTTAAAAGGGGGGATGGATGGTTGATAATAGGGTATGGGTTTGGGTAGGGGAATATGGGGTAGATAAAAATAGTTGGGTTAAAAGGATGGATGGATAGGGTAGATAATAGAAGAAGATAAGGGGAAAATGGATTAATGAAAAGGGGTAAATGGAAGGGTGGAAAAGATAGATAGATAGGGTTAAAGGGTTTGATTTGGGGATAGATAGATAATTAATAGATAATAGAGATTGGGTAATAAAAATAGAAAGATTAAAATAAATTTTTATTAAAATAGTTAGTTTGATATGGGGTAGAAAAAGATATGGGGTAAAATGATATGGGGTAGATAGATAGTTTGGGATTGATAGATAGATTTTGGGATAGATTGATGAAAATGGGATAGGTTTGATTTTTTAATTAAAATTTTGGTTTGATAGTTAAAAAGAGTTTAGTAATTTTTTTTTATTAAAAGATTGTGTTTGGGGTAATTTTGATAGGGTAGATAGATAGATTTTGGGATATCCTTTTAGAAAAAAAGATAGAATAAAGGGGTATATAGGGTAGAAGATTGATAGTTTTGATATGGGGTAGATAAAAGGGTATGGGGGTAGATAGGGTAGATTGGGATTGATAAATAGGTTTTTTTAAAAAATGGGTTTGAAAAGATAGAATTGGGATAGATAATTTATAAAAGATAGGAGATTGAATAGATAGGTAGGGTATTAAAAAAGTTTAGATGAAAATGGGAAAAATAGGGATAATGAATAGAGGGGATTGATAGGGTAGATAGATAGAATGGGATAAATAATAGGAGTTTTTTGATAGTTAAAATTGATTTGATTGATTGATTGGGGGTTGATAGATAGAGTAATAGTAGTTTTGGGGGTAGTTTTTTTGGGAAATTTTAATTTGAATAGATTTTGTTTATTAGATTGTTTTGGGGTTGTTTTTTTTGAAATTGATAGATAGTTTTGGGAAATTTAAATAATTGGGGTAGAAAAATTAGATAGAAAATGAGAAAAGATTGTTTTGAGTAAATTTGTAATATAAATTTTTAATTTTTTTTTTTTGTAAAAAGGTTGATATTGTATGTATCTTCTTTATGGGGCAACACTTTAGGATCTGACACTTTGATAACCCAAGGGAAAGTAGGGCAGTGCCCGGCTTTTTATCACAGGGGAATTGTGGGGGCCCCAAAATAACTAACCCCGACATCAATGGCTAAAAAAAAGTGGCAACAAAAGTGATTCACCCCTAAGTGACAACCCAAAAAATTTAGTACACCCCCTAATGACAACAAAATTTAGTAAAACTCTTTAAATGACAAAAAGTGATTAAAAACCCCCTAAGTGACACCCGGGCAAATTGTGCCCAAAGGGGTCAATATTTTGTGTGGCCCCATTATTTCCCAGCACTGCTTTAATTCCTGGGACATGGGGGCCCTGTAGCTTCACGGGTTGCACCACTAAATCCTCTTCCCCCCTATGACGAGATCACGGATGTGGTGGTAAGACCTTGTGCTCCCCACCCCCCTTTAGAGGAGCCCCACAGATGCCCAAAGGGGTTTTGGGTCTGGAGACCTTGGCCAGCCACATTTTTACCCATCCTTTAGCAGGCAGTGGTCGTCTTGGAGATGTTTGGGGTGGTTTCATTTTTGGATCTGCCCTAGGCTCAGGGAAGGATCATGCTCTGCTTCAGGATGTAAGGGAAATTTTGGCATTCATGGTTCCCACAATAACTGTACCCCCACCCCGGGCAGACTCTTTCACCCCCCAAACATAACTACCACCATTTTTTGACTGTGGGCAACACACTTGTCTTTTCCCCTCACCTGTTCCGCCAATGCTTATCCATCTGAATCAAATGTTTATTTTGGTCTCACAGAGCACGGGGGGGGGGGACAGGGTTCCATAATCCTGTGTTTTGTTGTTTGTCCTCATAAAAAAGTTTGTGGGCTTTCTTGGCATATTTTTTGGGAAGATTTTTTGGACACAGCCATAACCCTTTTTGATGCTTGCGCGAAATTCGAACACTGAGAGGCTGACCCCCCCCCCCCTTAACCTCTGCAGCAATGTGGCAGAAAACCCATCTCGGATATGAGTGACCCGGGCACTCCCCTTTTTTGGGGCCCAGGTAGGCTTTTCTGAGGAACCCCGGGTCTTTTTTAAACCTCTGTATTTTTTGGGCCCCCGCCTGACCAGTGTCGGGTGTTGGCCCCCGCGCTGCAGCTCAGTGTGGGGGGTTTTGGGCCCCCCGCGCGCAGTCATTTTTTCGGGGGTGTTGGGCCCCCCGCGTGCAGCCAGTTTCGGGGTGTTGGCCCCCGCGCTGCAGCTCAGTGTAGGGTGTTGGGCCCCCCCCCCTGCACTCGGGTCAGGGGTTGGCCCCCGCCTGCAGTCATGTCAGGGGTTGGCCCCGCGCTCAGTCAGTGTCAGGGTTTTGGGGCCCCTGCCTGCAGCTCAGGTCGGGGTGTTGGCCCCCGCCTGCAGCTCTGTCCGGGTTTGGCCACCGCGCTGCAGCTCAGGCCCGGTGTTGGTCTTCTTAAGCCTCGGCCACTTCTTTTAAAACAATTCTTTTTTCTAAAATCTTTAGAAGTTCTTTGCCATGGGGACCCTTTTTGAATTTCCCAGTGACCATAGAAGACGAAGAGTATCCCCAAAATTTAACCCCCTGCTCCCCATTAAATTTTTGGCCCTTTAAACTAACGAGTCCCTAACACTGGGGGGGGAAAAATGGAAAATTTTGGGCAAAAAATTGTCCCCTTTTCACTTAGGAGTGTATTTACTTTTGTTTTCACTTAGGGGGTTTCCCCACTTTGTTGTCATTTTTGGGGGTTCTCATGTTTTTTTCTTAGGGGTACTACTTTTGTTGTCCTTTGTGGTTTAATCATTTTTTTTGCCAGAGCTTTAGAATTTATGGGTCTGGATTTAATTATTTTGAGGGGGCCCAAAATATACACTGTATACAAGCCGGGCAGACACTTTTTCATTGTACAAAGTGTCAGATCCCGGTTGTTCAAAAGAAGAATAAAAAATATTTTCAAAATGGGAGGGGGGTACTTTCTTTTGTGAGACCCGTATTTAAGTGAGGGGGGTTAGATATTGAGGTATGTTTAATGTAGGGGTGTACTGATTCTTAATAGTATATAATTATGGGTGACTGATTCTTGAGATACTTTTTAAAAAAGTGAGGAGTTTATGACTTCTTGCGCATATGTATATAATGGAGGGTGTATGACTTCTGGGAAAACTGAAATTTAAAGTGAGGGGGGGTACGAAATTTTGTGAATTTCTGAATAATGTGAGGGACTGATTTTTGAGAACTGTACATAAAGTGAGGGGTGTCCTGACTTTTTGAATAAATGTATATAATGTTGGGGGGGCAATGACTTTTTGTGAGATACTGTATATAATGTAGGGTGTACTGACTTCTGGGGCATACTGTAAAATGGATGGGTGCCTGACTTTTTGTGGGTACGTTTTTTTAAAATGAGGGGGGTACTGACTTTGTGAGATACTGCATTTATGTGAGGGGTTACTGCTTCGGGACAGCTGTATATAAATGTGAGGGGTGTACTATTCGTAGTGCTGTTATAATGTGAGGGGGGGTACACTTCGTAGATCGTATATAAAGTGAGGGGTGTAATTACTTCTGTGAGATACTGTATTTAATTGGGGGGTTTCGACTTTGTGTAAACTGTATATAAAATAGGGTGTACGACTTCTGTGAATATTTATAAGTGGGGGTGCACTGATTCTGTGAATACGTTAAATGGAGGGGGGTTATTCTTCTGGGACATACTGTATATAAAGTGGGGGGTTACTGACTTCTGTGGATACGATTAAGGGCGGGTCCCTGATTTCGTAAAAACTGTTTAATGTGAGGGGGGTACTGACTTCTGTGAGATACGTATATAATTGGGGGTCACTGACTTCTGTGAGATACGTATATAATGCATAGTTGCCCAACTTTGAAAATGAAAAAGCAGGGGAGTTTGTGGGGCCGCGTAGCTCCGCGCAAAAATTTCTGGACACCCCATCGTCGGGATTTTTCCCGCCCCCTTTAAAAAAAACCACACCCCTCCCTAAATCATAACGGGTTTGGAAGAAAGCCCGGGAATACCCCTTTTAGCCAGGTATAGCCCCCCATAACCCGGTAGTCCCCTTACGGGGGTAGAGCCCCCTGTAGCCAGGGAAGCAAATTTGTAGCCAGAGATCCCCCCCTTTGAAAACCCCGGGAGGTCCCCCCCTTTGTTAGCCAGGTATGCCCCCATTTGCCGGTATGCCCCCATTTGGGTTTCCAGGTAGTGCCCCCCTTTTTTCCAGGGAGTGCCCCCCCTTTTTGCCAGGTAGTGCCCCCATTGTTTTCCAGTAGATGTCCCTCTGTTTTCCCGGGAGATGCCCCCCCAAACGTTGCCAGGTAAATGTCCCCCTCTGTTGCCAGGATTCCCCTCTGTTTAGCCAGGGGTTTCCCCCATCTTTTGCCAGGAGATGCCCCATCTGTTTTTTCCCGGTATGGGCCCCCTCTGTTTGCCAGGTAATTCCCCCTTGTTGCCATAGTGCCCCTCTGTTGCGGTAGGCCCCCCCCCGTTGCCAGGGAGTCCCTATCTGTTAGCCAGTAGTGCCCCCATCTGTTAGCCAGGGGTTTCCCCTTTTTGCCAGGTAGTGCCCCCTTGTACCAAGTAGATC
>JAODAL010083480.1:0-11241 GCA_025379985.1 Phyllomedusa bahiana
CTCAGTAAGTGGTGCAGGGGGCACGCACATAGTAGTTCTCTGGCTTTTGGGAAGCGAAGGGGCCCAGAGGTGGGTTGAGGACAGATGAGAGCCCATCACCTGCTCCCGGGCCATGCCAACAAAGGGTTGTGTGTGACAAACCCACCCACTCTTGGCTGGGGTTCTCAGATGTCATCTGGGAGAAAGTGTATGACCTAGTGTGTGGTCAACACATGGCCGGTAGATGACACCGGATGCTGTGGCCTCGCAGGGTGACTCCTGCTGTGACGTCCCCTTACTGTGCTGTGATCTGTGGTGGCTCCGGTAACCTACTACTGTGTTCTTTGACGCTATGATAGGATCGTAGCCCTCAGCTTGTTTTTTTCCAGCTGTCGCTGCCATGACTTTATCAGGCTACATTCCCGCTTCAGTTTTTTGGTCAGTTTTGCCCTCTTAAGTGCCCAGGGAATTTTACAGTGAAGCGATTCTAAGAGTGGCGCCAGTCATCTGCGTGTCATACTAAAACACAACATTGTATGAAGACCAAACCAAGCTCCCTCTGCATATTTAAGCATGGCACAATGTTCTACAGCACCCTGCAGGCTCTGTGCAGCCTGGAAATAGCTGTTTTTAATGCGATTCATCCCAAAGCAATTTGGACCGAAACAAATTTTGTCAGAAAATTCGGCGAAGTCACCGAATCGAATTTTTCAGAAATTCGCCCATCTCTATTTACTTGTATTTCCAACCTGAAAGTTTCTACATCTTCACCATTTTTACACGCTAGTGCCTCTTTCACATTTGTCTTCATATCACTCCTTACATATACACACTCCTCCCTTTCTATTTGCCCTGTCCTTACTAAATAGAGTAAAACCCTAAAGGTTAACAACCCGATCATGTGAGGAGTTCAACCATGTCTCAGCAACAACTACCACATCAATCTGTTCTTCTAGAACTAGCATTTCAAGCTCTCCCATTTTGCCTGCTAGACTCCTGGTATTCGTGAACACTTTAAATTCCAGTTTTACACATTCAGCAGATGGCATGGGATTCTATGAGATATTATGGGCACCTATATCTTCAATGCTGGTTTGTAAGACATGGATCTTATCAACTGTGCTAGTTGACCCTCACAGTCCACTTCTCCACCCGCTGATATAGTCTGCCCCCTCTGTCATTACACTAGCAGAACAGATCATTTAATTTCTTTCAAAGATGGTAGAAGGTATCCGATTACATCAATTGTAATACCAAATTTGTGATCTACTTAATTAGTTAGATTTATTAAATGTAACTCCAGTACAAAACATTTTTTTTAGTCTTGCATAGTGCAATTGTTTTGCTGTCTTCTTGTTAAGAAGATTTCTCCTCATTTTCACCTCATTTGCTACTGTAGCATGCTGGAACATGCAGTTCCACTGCTACTATTTGCTGTGGAACATGGAACTACAAGTGTCAGCATGTCCCAAAGTCTCCGTTTGTAATTAGAGGACAGATGTAAGTCAGAACGTTGTTGGGGAAAGCAATATATATCGGAGACTTGTGGGGGCATGCTGACACTTGCAGTTCCATGTTCAAAAGCAAATAGTACCAGTGGAACTGCAAGTTCCAGCATGCCACAGTAACACACGACAATGTTCCGACTTAAATATAATATATGGTGTGTGTATATATATATATACAAACACATAACACACACACACACACACACATATATATATTTTATATATATATATATATATATATATATATAATATATATATATATATATATATCTCAAGAAGAGGACCTTTCCCCCTTTTCCAGCCTCTGGTGTATTTTCTAAACATCAATGCATTAAAGCTATTTGTTACAACTGCCGATAAGGACACTCAAGTCTTGGAAACAAGAATAATTCCTACATTTATTTCTATAGAGGCAATCAAATGTATTGTACTAGTATAAATGGCATTGGTGATGTTATTTGCATTAAGGTATGGTCTCTAGGAGCCTTTAGGGGTCCCTGAGGCAGCATGAGTGACAGAAGGCAAAGCATCTACTAAATAAATAAAAGAAAGAATATGGCTGCCATCAATAATTCTAAACCTTCCTAGCATACGATTTATGGGTGAATGTTTATATGTTAGTACATTATTTATTATGTGTAATGATGTATTTTTTATATAATAATATTTTATTCACAAGGGGTTTCTGTGGCATTAAACTCTACTGAAGTCAAGTAATGATATCTCTTTTTGCAGAATCTACAGAGCAGAATATCGTGTAGACAAAAAGTCTCATAAACAAAGCTGGCCTGACCTGTTAGTGACCGTTGTATGTGCACAGGGCACGCCATTATCCTATTATTAAGGGGGTACTATATGCAGAAAGACAGTCAGGGATAGGAATTTACAAGCTCTGGATTCACTTCCTCTGACAGCCTGCAGTTCTGTGTTGTACAGATTGTCCATACCTTTTTCTTCTAAACTAAAACAAGTGCCGGACCCATAGTGAGATTACAATCACATGATCAAGGTACCTTAACTCAAGGCACCTAAACTCTGCAGAGGAGAAAAATTAACACAGTTAACAATATGCATGTTTGGTGTGTGTATGTATGGTATGACCATAGTATGTGTAGTTCTTTCTGTGTAGTATATCTTTATTTTATGCTGTGTGTAGTGTGCTTATATAGTATGTGTAGTCTGCCGTGTGTGTAGTATGCCTGTGGTAATCTCACTCATTGTAATAGCTGTGTGTGTAGTATAATCTGCTTGTGTGCAGCGTATGCTAAATTTGTGTTTAGTGTATATTGTTTGCAATCTGTACTGTGTGTACAGTGTATTTAGAGTATTTACAGTGTATGTGTATACAGTGCATATTGTGTGTGTGTGAGCCTGGCTATCTATTGGATTTGTGTATAATGAAAGCTATTGCTTACTGCTCTTAGCTAATTTGTACAGCCAGGTGCCGCTGCAGTAGGGTCTTTACTAGAGATGGACGAATTTCTCAAAAATTCGGTTTGCCAGATTTGCAGAATTTTCCACAAAAAATTGTTTTGAATCAAATTTATTCGCGACAAATCGCGTTAAAAAAACAGCTATTTCCTGGCTTCAAATAGCCTGTAGGGTGTTATAGAATGTTGTGCCATGATCAAATATGCATAGGGAGCGTGGTTTGATCTTCATACAATGCTGTGTTTTAGTATGACACGCACATGACAGCCGTCACTTTTCACACTTCACTTCTCTGGGTAGTTAAAGGGGCAAAACTGACTAAATAACTGAAGCTGAAATGCAGCTGGACAAGGTAATGTCAGCGCCAGCTGGAAAGATCCGAGCTGAGGGCCAAGATCCTACTATAGCATCACAGAGCGCACGCCTTTTCCCCTGTCATCACATGATGCCACCGATTATGACAGAACCTGTTCTGTTAAAAGCTGTTACATGTAGAGTCCCCCCCCCCCCCCCGAAAGAGTGGAGAGGGTGTCAGCAGTAATTTTGCATTGACGTCACTGATCATTTTGCCCTTCCTTTGATCCGTAAGTATCCGCTTTCAATCGGTCAATGATCCATCAGTATTGCTAAAACCAAAAACAAACAGTTGTTGATACAAAACAGAGATGACCAGTAAATGGGATATTTGCATGTCTTCTGTGTTCTGTATCCACTCCTGCTTTTGGCTACCTAATCATCAGACAATCCTGATGCAAACAAAGGACCATGTCATACTGGCCTTGCAGCTTCAATCGACTGTGTTTGTCCTTTTAATTCCTTCTGACAGATTAAAAGAAGGGGAGAACCAAACGTAGTGACAACGTCATAGAGTAGTGGAGGGTGGAAACAGCATTAGGAAACCACAGGGTGGTCAAGTGAGAGAGTGGTCAGTTGACCAGTTGAGAGTGGTCAGAGTGGCACAATGACAGAGTGTGGAGGTGGAAACAACATCAGTAGGCCACAGAGTGGCAAATGACAGTTTGAGGATGTGGCAGCAACATCAGAAGGCCACAGACTGGTACAGTGACAGATTGTGGAGGTGGCAGAAAAATTAGTAGGCCACAGAGTGGCAAGTGACAGATTGAGGAGCTGGCAGCAACATCAGTAGGCCACAGAGTGGCACAATGGCAGATTGTGGCAATGGCAGCAACATAAATAGGCCACAGAGTGGCAAATGACAGATTGTGGAGGTGGCAGCAGCATGAGTAGGCCACAGAGTGGCACAATGACAGATTGAGGAGGTGGCAGCAACATCAGTAGGCCACAGAGTGGCAAATGACAGACTGAGGAGGTGGCAGCAACATCAGTAGGCCACAGAGTGGCACAATGACAGAGTTTGGAGGTGGCAGCAACATCAGTAGGCAACAGTGTGACAAATGACAGATTGAGGAGGTAGCAGCAACATCAGTAGGCCACAGAGTGGCACAATGACAGGTTGTGGAGGTGGCAACGAAATGAGTAGGCCACAGAGTGGCAAATGACAGATTGTGGAGGTGGCAGCAAAATGAGTAAGCCAAAGAGTGGCAAATAACAGATTGTGGATGTGGCGGCACCATCAGAGGTCTACATAACGGCCTAGTGAAGAGTAAGGAACTGGGTGGCAATACCAGTCCCTGGTAAAGATGGTGGGTTGTAGATGGAGCAGCTGGCAGCAGATGCGTGGCATCAGGCAGGTGGCAGCATCAGAATAGTATATGAGGCAGGTAACCAGAAGAATCCAGACTCATTTCTCAAAGTTTTGGTGAGGCATCATGGATCTAATCTGATGCATAAGGCATTGGTGTGTGGAAATCCGGCCGATCCATGCCTGATTCATCTTGTCAAAGGTGAGTCTCTCCACATTTCGGGTGGACAAGCGAGTTCACCTTGAGGTAACTATGGACCCCGCTGCACTGAACACCCGCTCTGATGCCACATTACTGGCTGGGCAGGTCAGCTTCTCCAGTGCAAACTTGGCAAATTGCGGACACAAATCCAGTTTAACTGCCAAGAAGTCCAGCGGAACTTCTATGAGGGGTGGCAGAGTGTTGTCCAAGTAGGCCACCACCTGCTGTTTCAGGGTCTGTTCCAGGTCCTGCTGCTACTGCTGGTGAGTAGACGGGTGAAGGAGTAGAAGTCACTAGAAGGGTGAAGGAAGCTGCTCATCAACGACTCCAGACTTAGGCTGCTGCTGTTGGAGCTGGTACTGCTCCTACCTCCCCCCCCCCCCCACAGCAGCCGTGGGAGTAGTACATGAGCGATGAGGAAAACCCCAGTCAGACCTGCGAGATGATGCACGATGGTGCAGATAGGCAGCGGCCAACTGACTACATAGGATTTCTCTATAGTACTTGAGTTTGTCCTCCCTCTTGGCAGGTGAAAAAAAAGGCTCCCATTTTGGACCAGTAGCGAGGGTCCAAGAGGGTGGAGAGCCAGAAATCATCCCTCTGCCGTGTGGTGACTATTCGGCTGTCACTAGCCAGGCAAATCAGCATGCAGCGGGCCATCTGCGCAAGTGACTCTGAGGGACTCCCTGCCTCCATCTATACTGTATACTGCCACGGTGTGTCTGGGTCATCTGCCTCATCCTCTTCATCTCCCTCTACCTCCTCCGGCTGCTCCTGCTACTCCTCTCCTGTCACCTGAATAGGAAAACAACTCATTTCGCCAGACACTGCTTATGCTCCAATGTCCTCCTCCTCCTCCAGTTCAGCCCCACCTGACTCATGTGGCCATGAAATGTCATCACCACATCTCCAGTCCCCTTATCAGATAGATTTTGCAGCTTCTGTTCCAGGACATGAAGCTGTGGAATGACGTTATTCATCCCGTAGTCCTGGCGACTGACAAATAACGTTGGCTCCTCAAAGGGCCTGAGCAAACGGCAGGTGCCATGCATGAGCTGCCACTAGCTGACATCAGAATTACACAGGGGAGTACTACTGTCTGCTTGGATCATAAATAAATCATTAATGGCCTTTCTCTGTTCGTAGAGTCGGTCCAACATATGGAGACTGGAACTCCAACGGGTGGAAACATCACATATCAGCCTATGCCGTTCTGCCTCTGCAGCTCAAGGAGGGTGTGCTTGGCTCTGTAGGAATGGATGAAGTGCATGCACAGTTTCCTGGCCATTTTTAGAACGTCTTGCAGATGGGTGGAAGACTTGAGGAACCGTTTGACAACCAGATTGAACACGTGCGCCATGCAGGGTGCATGGCTCAGCCCTCCTCGGCGCAGCGTGGACACCATGTTCCTTCCATTGTCTGTCACCATGGTTCTGACGTGCAGTTTGCGGAGAAAGCCACACATTGATTTTGTGTTGCATGATGCGGAGCAGTTCCTCCCCTGTGTGACTTTGTTTGCTCAGGCAAACCAGCTGTAGAACTAGGTGACACTGCTGTGCTCTTCACAAGCGGTATGATGGAGCAGCATCCACAGTCTGCACTGCATTAATTTTCTTTTCTATTTTATTAGATATCAGTAACAGATTATTTAATTTTTATACCAACTAGAAAACTAGGGTTCTCTCCATTTGAAAACCCATTTTTATATGCTACAACTAAGAACATTGTTTAACATGCATCAGCAAGTTTACATTTTTGTAATTCGGCTTTTCCCATAGTTTTAAATGCATATACAGGCAGTCCCCGGGTTAAATACGTGTTAGGGACTTTGGGTTTGATATTAAAAGGTTTTTGCCAAGAAGTGAGTTCCTTCCCTAACAGGCTGATATTCCCCTCTTGAGGCTTGAAAAAAGGGGCGTTGTGTTTCTGTGTTTAAGAAAACAAGTCCACAGGGGATAACTGTATTGTCCACAAGCTCTACAGGTTTTGTTTTCTCCCTCTTATCTGCTCAGGAGAGAAGATAAGCTCTGAACAGGCAGCATTGTTTGATTTGTTCATGAACTGCTGCAGAGGGGAGAGGAGGGCTGAGCAGGGAGCCAGGGAGCATCAGCATGTTTACTCAGATAATTACATTATAACCAGTGGATTCTCTATACAAAAGACACAGGATCTTTTCTCCCCAGTCCCTTCAAAGCCCTGCCATCAGATAAGAAGTGCAAACAACGCAAGCGCGGCCAGATCAGCTCCTGTCAGGAAACTAAGGGCATGTAAGGAAGGCTGTAGCTCTCACAGGATTTAATTTTTTAATGACAGATATTTAGAAAAGTGATGAAATACCCATTTCGGAGTATCCCACGTCAACATTAGATCGTGGCAAAACCCCTTTAAGTTGAATTTATATGTCGGAACAGGTATATTTAGTACATGTATGATGTGGAATGCTGGCACTTGTAGTTCCACAACTACAAATTCCAGCATTTCACATCCCACATGTAGTACCAGGGACAGTTTTATATAAGTAATATACAAATATAATAGTGACCCACAAAACTGACACTCAGTGTGCACTATAAATATATAATACCAACCCACAGTGGTGATCAATAGTACATAACTGCAGACTGTCAGTTCTGTAGGCAGGCCCGGACTGCCCATTGGGCAAACCGAGCAACTGAAAAGCGGGATCTACTGATCCGGTCTGTTCAGCTCCCAGGAGGCCACGGGGCAGGCGCGTGATGTGATGACGTCATCGCGCGCCCGCTCCGCGTTCCGCACACTGCTGCTGGCGGCCTCCGGGGAAGAAGATAGAAGAGGAAACAGAGACATCAGGTAAGTATTGTTTTTACTCTTATTTTTTTTTTTAAACTACTAGCCCTGGCTACCTATATGCTGCCATGTCTACCTATATACAAGCCCTGGCTACCTATATGCTGCTTTGTCTACCTATATACCAGCCCTGGCTACCTATATACCAGCCCTGTCTGCCCATATACTGCCCTGTCTACCTATATGCTGCTATCTCTACCTATATACCAGCCCTGGCTACCTATATGCTGCTCTCTCTACCTATATACCAGCCCTGGCTACCTATATGCTGCTCTGTCTACCTATATACCAGCCCTGGCTACCTATATGCTGCTCTGTCTACCTATATACCAGCCCTGGCTACCTATATGCTGCTCTGTCTACCTATATACCAGCCCTGGCTACCTATATACCAGCCCTGTCTGCCCATATACTGCCCTGTCTACCTATATACCAGCCCTGGCTACCTATATGCTGCTCTGTCTACCCATATACCAGCCCTGGCTACCTATATGCTGCTCTGTCTACCTATATACCAGCCCTGGCTACCTATATGCCAGCCCTGTCTGCCCATATACTGCCCTGTCTACCTATATGCTGCTCTGTCTACCTGTATTACAGCCCTGGCTACCTATATACCAGCCCTGTCTGCCCATATACTGCCCTGTCTACCTATATGCTGCTCTGTCTACCTATATACCAGCCCTGTCTGCCCATATACTGCCCTGTATACCTATATACTACCCTGTATACCTATATACTACCCTGTCTACCTATATACCAGCCCTGTCTACCTATATACCAGCCCTGTCTGCCTATATACTGCCCCTGTCTCCTTATAAGTGGCCCTGTCTATACACTGACCATGCCTGCCTATATACTGGCCCTGCCTGCCTATATAATGGCCCTGCCTGTCTATTAGTGGCCCTGCCTGTCTATTAGTGGCCCTGGCTGCCTATTAGTGGCCCTGTCTGGCTACATACTGGCCCTGCCTGCCTACATACTGGCCCTGCCTGCTAATTACTGGCCCTAGCTGGCTAATTACTGGCCCTAGCTGGCTTGTTACTGGCCCTACGTGGCTAGTTACTGTGGGCAGCCCCAGCTACCTGCCTAGTTACTGGGGGCTAATTACAGGGGTAGGCCCTGTCTACCTACCAAATTAATGGAGGAAGGCCCTGTTTACCTACCTACTGGGGGTCTACCTATTTACATGCCACTTATCTGACATTTTATCATTTCAAATTTTTAGGGTCTAACATACGCTGTTTGGGGAATTGATAGGGAAGTGCTGAAAAAGAGAGGAGTCTAAGATGTATTTGTGGTAAATTCTACAGGGACGACTAGTGACTGGGATAAGAAGACATTGCATGCTGTACCGGACAGAGAAAGAAATGGAAGGGAACGACTCATCAGGGAAGACGTCATGGAGGTTTGAGCCAGATGCAGAAGAAAAGGAGAAGAGAGCAACTCCCATCAGAGATGACGTCTCCTGTGAGTCCCTGCTGTCAGGGGTTATTTTACTTCTGTGTTGAATCAGCCGTATTCATGTGATGGTAATCTGACTATTGGTGATGTGGTTGGTTGTAGGTTATGTTGGTGCTTATGTAGTGTCAGTGTGGGCTTGTTCCTGATTGTAAAGTACACACCTGACTCTATGACGAAGGGTTTCTCTGCACCACTGTTTCTTCCTTGCTTGTGTGTAGGCTGCTTTCACACAGCGGTTTTGGTGCATTTTTTGACGCACCAAAAACGCTCCGTGTGAAAGCAGCTTTATAGTGTAGTTTATTTTAAAAAGTGGCGAGGCTTAGTGCCAGGGCTGATTTTATTCCCAGTCCGGCCCTGTCTGTAAGTCAGTATTGTATATGTACATTACTTATATCATACTGACCTATAGAGCTGACAATCAGTCTGCAGTTCTATAATATTGATCAGCACTGTGGGTGTTATATCTTTGTAGTGCAGACTGATTGAGTCTGTGTTAGAAATGTGTATTATTTAATACTGACCAGCAGATCTTTGAGTCATTAACATATAAGTAATATACTTAAATAATACTGACCAGCAGAGCTGACAATCAGTCTGCAGTTATGTTCTATTGATCAGCACTGTGGGTCAGTATACATAACTGTCTGGCAGATGTAGGTGTAAGATACAGAACTGTCAGTCTGCCTGTAACATATAGCTGATGCTGCTGCCCCTTGTGCTGTGCTAGTTTCAGGACATTTGTTCTGCTCATGGCTGTTTACTGCAGCCTTGCCCCTCCTCCTCCTCCTCAACCATTACTGAAGCCCCAGCAACGTCTCTGTACCTGGGGATATTGGAGAGGAAGTAATTTCACTGCTCTCCCGTGACATGTCCTGTGCTGCGTCCCTGGGCTCGACTCCCTACACAAGCCGGGCAGCGGACCTGAACTGTGTGAGCAGGAGCTTGACAAGGGAAGAAGGAGGGGAAAGCTGAACCTCATCACAGTTTTGACATTTTATCGACAAAGTTGAAATCGCACAGTTTTTAATTTTATCGAAATTTTTAGATAAAGCATAATTAAAGGGTTAAAATCTGTGCATCATCATTAAGTTCACGCCTTTTTTTCCGCACTTCCGGTCTTTGGCGGCCAGAAAAATCAGTTTACAGAATGACAGGGTGAATTTTGGCCCCATGACGGGATGTTGGTTCGATTGGCGGAAAAATCAATGACCTCTTTTTTACCATGAACACTTTTTCCGTTCACCCTCAGTTCTCCAGCGCTCATAGCAGGAGGACGTCGCTCGCCCTGTCCAAACAGCTCGCGAAATTATTCTATTTCTTCACAGAGAAAGCCAAACTTTGGCTTTTACCTTACAACTTATTAGATCAAGATTGGAAGATTTTATGTATTAGGGAAAATTTTTAAAAACACTACTGCTGAAAGTCACGGGGGGTAGCGGGGGGGGGGGGGGGGCCGGGCAACACAGACAAGCCTATAAAAAAAACGGGTAAAAATTTTACCCAAAACTTTGTGTAACATTCAATAGCTTTAAATTTTTAACATTTTTTTAATTTAAAAAATTTTTTTTCCCCGTTTGGGGAGCCCCCAACAAATTTTGGGTACACACTTTTCTATAACGCAAGGGGCTTTGTTAGGTGCAAAACTCCACTTTTAAAATTTTCCGTATACATTTCAATGTGTTCTTTTTCAATTTTTTCCCATTCCATTTTTGTTATATAGCCACCTTGCAGTTAAATTAAAACCAGCAATTTTTTAGCAGCCAGGTTTTATAGGCCAAAAATACCTTTTAAATCCAAAAAAACAGATACGTTTTTTTTTTTTTTTTACTTTGGCGCCACAACACAGCTTTGTTTATTAGGCACCTTGCACTTAAATGTGAATACAAAATTTTTTTATCACCACAGGTGAATTAAATTTCCAAAAAAAAAACCTTTTAAATTTTTTTTCAATACTTACAGATACGGGTTTTTTTTTCACTTTGGGCACTAAAAAGCTTTGTTCTTGGGGAAAACCCGCACTTAAATGTGAAAAACAGCAATTTTTTTAGTCCCCACAGGTAATTGAAGGTGCCAAAAAATACCTTTTTTATTATCCGAATACATTAAGATACGTGTTTTTTTTTTCACTTTTTGCCCAGTAATTTTTTGATAAAAGGCCCCATTTTTTA
>JAODAL010083481.1:0-11240 GCA_025379985.1 Phyllomedusa bahiana
TCTATCCGCCCCAGCACAGCCGGTGGCCTCTCTCTATCCGTCCCAAAAACTTTTTCTCTCCCTCCCCGCCCGCACACACGGGTTCCTCTTCTCCTGTCCCCACACAGCATGGGTTCTCTCTCCCCTCCCGTCCCAGCAAGAAGGGTGTCTCTTCCATCCGCCCACAAGCACCCGGGTTCCCTCTCTCTTGTCCAGCAAGATCGGGATTTCCTCCCCGTCCCAGCCAGCATCGGTGTCCTTCTCTCCGTCCCAGCAAGTATCGGTGTCTCTCCTCTCCCCGCCCAGCACAGCGGGGGTGTCCCTTCCCAAATTTCCGCCCGCACAGCATGGGGTGTCCCCCTCTCCTCCCCACACAGCATCGGGTGTCTCTCTCTCTCCGTCCCAGCACAGCATCGGGTGTCTCTCTCTTCAGCATTTTTTGATCAAATATATGCGAACCGAGAATGTCAAAGTTTTTACATGTATGATAGATAGCATAAATGCTTCTTTAGGGGATTTCCATAAAATGTATTGCCCTTTTTGCAGTTGTGGGGCCGCGGCAGTGGTGTGCGTGTGAAACATTAAAAATATAAAATAAAATAAATAAAATAATATATTTTGGTGTTGTGCCGCAACCCTGCCGGTGGCACTCAGGTTTGCATAGAGTTTTTTCAGAAATGTTTTTTTGTGCAGAACCATACATTGTATCTGGTGTATATTGCTTTTAATCTATATGGGGAGGAAGGGGTGCCTCCATTTTGGTTGTCTGCACTACGCCCACTGTCACAGGCTGTCATAAGAAGTGCAGTTTGCAGGTTTGGTGTGTTTTTTTATTTTTTTTTCTCTCGGGATAATGAGGTCGGTTGACCCGGTGAGGCCTGGATTTGGCTCTATTGAGAGGTAAAGATAGTGCTGGACTGCCCGATCTGCGATCACGTTGAAAGTCGTGGGCAGCTTAAGCATTTTTTGATCAAATATATGTGAACCGAGAATCTCAAAGTTTTTTCATGTATGATAGATAGCATAAATGCTTCTTTAGAGATTTCCATGTAATGTATTGCCCTTTTTGCAGTTGTGTGCCGCTGGCAGTAGTGTGCATGTGTACATATATATATATGTGTGTGCCACAACCCTGCCCGTGGCACCCAGGTTTGCATAGAGTTTTTTCAGAAAACTCCCAGCACAGTATCGGGTATCTCTCTCTCTCTTCGTCCCAGCACAGCATCGGGTGTCTCTCTCTCCATCCCTGCACAGCATCCAAATGCTGTGTGAACGCTTTCAACTCCGACCTGGGAGGGACTACACATAATACAGCAGGGTCCACAGCCACTGACAGATTAGGTGGGCGGAATACGACCTGGGCACTCACATGGTTCCAAGGCAGACACAAAAGTCACCTGTTTTACTAAGCCACAGCACTTTGCTACTGTATCCCTTTAAAAAATTTACTCACCCCACATTTTAAAATATGTAGAAAACCCCCTTTAACCCCTTAAAGGCCCCCTGGACGTATGAGTACGTCCCAGGTCCAAAGCGCTTTGCAGGAGGACGCCCCCGCCGGTGTTAGGGGGCTAATCCGATAACCCCCTGCCTTAAAAAGCGCGTAGGCAGCGTTTGCCCGCCCGCACTGTTTAAAACCCGTAAACCAAAAAACGGCAAAATGGCCGCAAAATTTGAAAAAAATTAAGATTTCCCCCTGCCCCCGGAAAACTTGGGGGATCGGTCCCCTGGCAAAAAAGCTGCGGCACCGACCCCAATGCAGCGGGACCCTTGGGGAAGGGCCCCCTGTCATTTCCCCATGTCCTGGTTTCCCCCCTTTTTTCCCCGGTTTGCGAAACCGCCCTTGGTAAAACTAATGCAAATGCATTAGAATGTTTGACAATCGCGCCACTAGTCCCAAAGCAAGAATAGCCATTCTCCCGTTCCTCCCCTGTGCACTCGGCCTTCTAACTTTTTGGCCCAGCCCTCCCCTTTTTTAACCCCCAAAACACTCGCCCCAGGCTGCCACTCCAACCTCCACCAGTCTAAACAGCGGGGATAAAAACCTGTACACTAGCAATCACCTTACACCCCGGGAACAAAACAACTTTTTGGACGATTCTCTCACTTTCTTTTCTGACTTCTTCCTTAAAATCCAAATGACTGATCTAGCCCAAGCTCAGTCCAAAACCTCATCCCACTTTTGCTCTTACTGAGTGGTGTCCCAAAATTCTGCCTACCATAAATTGGAAAGCATATGGACGATTTTAAAAATGGGAACAGGAGGAACAATTTGCGCATTGCGGGTTCCGGGAATCATTCCCAATGTGGACCTCTTCACTGGTTATCTACCATATTCAAGATCTTCTAGGTCCCCTAAAATTGCTCACATAGAGACGACCGACTACAGAGCGTTAGACCTCCCAACCTGGATACCCCTTTCCCTAAGACGTAATTTGTAAGTCCTTTTTTTTCAGAAAAAGAGACTTTCTTTACGAAGACGGCCCAAACGGGGTGATAAAGGCACTTCAAAAGAATCTTGCAGGACTTGCCCCGACCACCCGGCCCAAGAGCCCCCCAAAGCCCCTTTTGGATTTTCTTAAACAGGGGGGACATTCCCCTTTCATTGGGGGGTACCCTTTTCTGTTCATCCGGAGGGGACAAAAAAACCCTTTGTACGCTCCCCGGGTATCCCAGGTTCTAAGAGCACTCAACTTTAAGGGCATTTCGTTCCCAAAGAAGGGCCCCACACTGTCCCTTCTGTTAAGGGCCGACCCTTTTAAAAAGGGCCCGCAAGGATTTGGGCCAGTTTCCGCTGCCGGGTCCCCGAAAAACGGAAGGACCCCTCACTCCCCTACAGAAATGACAAGCTGCCCCCCCGCCCTTCATTCCCTTTCCCTGGAGCTCTGCTCCCTGGGGACCTGTTTTTTCTAGGCTGCATTCCCCCTTTTAACCCCTTAAAAATGTTGTTTTATTAACTTAGGTTAGGACGCCCCCCGGGCCTTTCGGTGCTTATGGTGTGGGATCTAACGGGTCGGTTCCAGGGTGACTCCTTTTTTCCCCTTCAGTTAGCTTTTCTGTTTTTTAAAGAAAGTCCCCCCCAACAGTTTTTATTTTTCATTGTTGCTATTCCCGGTGTTGTTTATTTACGGGTTATTAAATGTGGACCTCAGCGCTCTCTGTGTGGTAAAATTTGGTTTTCTTGCCCCCCCATGTACTCCACTTCCCCCCAGTAGGTGGACTCCTGTCCTGACTTTTTGGGTTCACAGACTTCTTATTACGTTGTAAAAATGTTTGGTTGGCCAGCAGACCGTTTTTTCCTGTTTTTGGGCTTTTTTTCTCTTCCCTTTTTTGGGTGTGTACTTCCTTTTGTGTCGGCTGGTCCCCCTTTTCTGTTTTGGGTTTTTAAAAGGGTTTCCGGGGGAATCTTTTACGCTGCCCTGTCTGGCCCTGGGGGGGGGAACCTGTTTTAAAATGCAAGGGCGGATCCCGGGATGCCCTTTAACCGAAGGGCCTCAATACCCAAAAAAAGGGCCCCAGATTCTCACCAATTTCATTGCCAAAAGGTACAATAGTGTGTTTTCCGGGAAAAACCATTTTCAAGTCGGGTCCCCGCAATTAAAAACAAACAAAAACCCTTTTTGGATTTTGCAATTTTCCTCATCCGGGCCAGGGGAGGGGAAATTTGCATACATCGAACACTTCCTCACAGGGTTATAAGTTTACAGTTGATCCGATGCCCGTTTTCTGTGGGTTCTGTGGTGGCTGGAATGTGTTTACAATTTAAAATGCATATGCACCCGACACAGCCCAAGAAAAATTCTTTATACGTTTGGGTGGATTATCCCTCCCTCAATTCGGGGGGCGGTTTTTGCGTTAGATTTAAATTTGACCTTGGACCCTACTCTAGAAATTTCCCTTTTTGGGAAAGCTCCTTCGTTTTTTCCCAGATTAAAACAGTCAGGAGGCTTTCCCCCAGCTTCAGTTATGTACACAGGAACTCCCACCCGACTGACGGGGAATACACCTTTTTTTCCCCCCGCCCATGGCTTTGGATTATATTGGTCCAACATTCGCCCTTCCCCGGGTTTTAGCTGTACCCCCACTTTTAACATACTTTGGTCTGACCATCCCCCGGGGTTTTTTGCCCTTTGCGGCTCCCGCTTTGACCGGGGTTCCTGGAACTGGAGACTAAAATGATCTTTATTTTTGACACCTCCCTGTGTAGCAGAATTGACCATACCATTGCCCAGTTTTTAGACTGCCCAAAAAAAAGTTTTCCCCCCCCCCCCGTTACCCAAAGGGAATCCCTCAAATCGTTCTTGGGGGTGTTTTTGACAAACAGGGTTCCAGACTCAAAAAAAGAGAAGGGATACTTTAAAAAATCCCCTTGTGGAGCGCAGCACTAAGTTTTTCTCACAAGCGGGGCGCCCGGCTTCGACCCTACGAGAGTTCAGGGGGCCCGGGGTTTTGGGGGTCAAACGCCTTTTGGGGGGCCCGGGTTTGATCCAATCCCCCGCAGAAAATTTTTTATGAATTTGGGAAAACAAATGCGGGCGTTTTTTTAGTAGGGCAGCTAACCGAAAAGGGCTCAATCCCATACCCCGTCCATCAAAAATCGCCCGGTAATGCGCCCATTGAAAACCCAAGCATTGCAGGGGCATTTCTTTCATTTATTCTAAACTTTAAAAATCTCCCCCTCCTCCGTAGCCACACAGATTCCTTCCCACAACGGGTCTTTGTTATCTAAAATCCCGACCCATTGCATTGGCCCTAAGGGGAAACCCTTCTCCCTCCCAAACTACAAAAAATTATTAAGTCCTCCGGGGGGAAAGAGTGGGGGCCCTGATGGGTATTCAGCCCAAATTTTAAAAAAACCTTTTCGGATAAAAAAGCCCATTGATGCCCAAGCTTTCAATTCTTTTTCTCGGGCCCCCCCCTTTCCCCATCCGGGCCCCCTTAGCCCACTTTAACTGTGACCCCAAAACCTGGGAAAGACCCCCAGAAGCGAGTACCCTCCCATTCCCCCTTAATGTGGATTGAAAATTTTTTTCAAGCTAATAGCCAACAACTGAACCCCCTCTTGCAATCTTTGATCCACCCGGCAGGTGGGGTTTTTACCTGGACGGGGAACCCGGGATAAAACCTTTAAAAAATTTATACATTCATTATGCCCAGGGGGGCATAAAATTTCCCGAGAATTTTTTTATTAGAAAGGAGAAGGGCCTTTTAAGAATTTCATGGTCTTCCTGCATTAGACCCTTTTACATATGGAAATGGCCCCCTTTCTTTTCTAAATTATGGCACTTTACCATAATCCTTCAACTATAAAAATCAAAGGCGCCCTAAACTGAACTTTTCCTTTACAAAAGGATGGCGGATCCATTAACCCCTTTGCTGACATTCAAATTATGGAAAGTTAATGGCCTAAAAAGGGCGAACCCTGACATCAAAAGGGGTAACCCTCGGGGACACAGGGAAATAAATGTTCTGCGTTTCAGATGACCTGCTCTTGATGTTTACAAACCCCCCATTTGTTCCCCCCCTCTTTTATAGCGAGTTGAGGGCCCTTTGCTCTTGGTCGAATTTTTAAAATTAATTGTCAAGTCGGGAAACGCTTAATGGAACCTCCCCCCGACGACCAACGTTTTTGGAGCAGAATTTTCCATTGAATGGCCCCGCAAGGGGGCTCTTATTTTTAACTCTGCGAATCTGCAAAGTTTTTCCTGACAATTTCATCCCCCTACTAAATCAAAAGGTTAAAGATTTGATCTTGGAATAAAAGGGGTTTTCCTGGGTTTGGGAATAAATATACTTAAAATGTCATTTTTGCCAAAATTTTTAATTCTTCCGACCCTCCCTGCCACTCCCGTCGGTGTTTTTGGGGGAAACTTTGGCAATGTTTTAGCGAGTTTGTGTGGTCTGCTCGCCCCCCCGATAACTTTCGACCCTTAACTAGACCAGAGATCTTGGGGCACAGGACTGCCGATTGCAGGTTTTTATTATCTGGCCTCGCATCCTACCTTATTTATCCCTTTTCCTAGACCCGGATAGGAAGTTATGGCGGGCTTGCAGCTGCAATTGCCACTGCCTTTCGCCCTCCCCTTGACCTGGACTCCTTCCCTCAAAGGGACCCTGCTTTGCTTTTTTCCCCCTAAGCACACCCGCCAAATTTTTTTACGTTATAAGGTCATATAGTTTAATTGATTGAATTCCCTTGGGCCCCCTCACGATTAAACCCCGACTTTTTCCCCCGGGTTGTTGCCCAACAGTTTCTGGGGGGTACGAAAAAAAACCCCTACGGATATTTAAAATGGTCCTAACGGGGGAAAAATTGGGGGATAGACACCATCCTGGGGGGTCAGCCTCCTTCGGGGAGTTTTACACTTCCCCCAAAACGCCCAATGTTCCCTTTTTTTCATAAACTTAAACTACCCGGACGTCCCCGTGGCCCCTTACACCTTTTAAAAGCTATTCATTCACTCGGGACGCGGCACCCCTTTTCAGTTTTATATAAAATTCTAATATCCTCCCAAGCAGTACATCCCCGTCCTTCTGCCTCAAAGGGGAAAATTAGGTTAGGGGTTTCTTTTTCGTACACAGTGGGAAGTTTTTTTCAACTTACACTCGAGCATGATGCCTTAGACAAAAGGAAAAAGTCTACAAGATCTTATCCAGGGGGTATGGGGGCCCCCACCTTTATTAATGGTTTCCAAAACTTGTTGCGCGTGGGAAACATGTGGGTACCATGGTTTCACATTGATTATGCCCCTTTAATTTGAACTGTGGGACGCCCCCGGGGGGAAATTTTGCATTGATTTTACTGATTTCCGTTCCTGACTCTCCAGAGGCCTTTCTGCCTTTTTGTTTTATTTCCCATTTTCAAATTAAAAAAAAACTATTCTTAAAACTTTATTCGGCTGCCAAAACGGTTACCCAAAAAGGGGGGAAATCTTCATTTCCCCCTTCTACTGAAAATTGGTAAATGAAACAATTTTATAGTAGAAAGGAGGAATTTTTGGTCAACCCCACTCAGTTACTTCGATTTAATAAAACTGGTTCTACTGGGGTTTTGTTCAAGTCTTTTCCCCTCTTAACCCATCCTAGGGGGGGGCCCCGTACTGGGGGGTGCCTCTTCGCGTTGGGTGGGGTCTGCTTGAATTTCTTTCCTTTTTCCCAAAAGGGCCCCCTCAGGGCTGGAACCTTTGCGTCGTCTTTTTGGGCAAGGCTGTGACCCATGTGTATCCCATTTGTTGTTTATTGTCTTTTTTTGTATTGGTCTTCTGTTGTTGGTACCCCCCCGTTTCTTTTTGTCTGTTTGTTGTTTTTTGGGGCCCCATTGCTTTTTTGAGGTTTTTGCGCACTTTCTTCATAGTTTAATTTTTTTTTTGGGTTTTAATTTCAAACTTACATTGGATGAATATGGGTGTCTTATGCAGCTCAACGCATTGCAATTTTAGTTTGTAATTTTTTTTTTTTTTTTTTTTATGCTTTGAAAGATTCTATGCTTTTTTCTGCATTTTTTTGTTATATATTTCTGTATATGCCTTGTTTTGCATTTTCTACTTTTAATAAACCTTTTTTCGGAATAAAAAAAAAAAGTTATGGCTCTGGGAAGGCAAGGAGGGAAAAACAAACGTGTCAACAAAAAAAAAACTCCGGGTCCTTAAGGGGTTAAGGAATACAGTGGGTACGGAAAGTATTCAGACCTCTTTAAATTTTTCACTCTTTGTTTCATTGCAGCCATTTGGTAAATCAAAAAGTTAATTTCTTTTTGCCATTAATGTACACTCTGCACCCCTCAAAAAAAAAAAAACCCAAAAAATTAATTTTGGGCCCCAGACACTCTGGAAGGGGTTTTTATCCGGATACTCTGTAATGCACATTCATCTTTCCTGCTATTGCAACCTTTTCCCCTGTCCCTGCAGCTGAAAACAGCCCCACGCATGATGTGCCACCCTTTTTCACTGTTGGGATTGTTTTGGGGAAAGGGGGAAGCATCGGGGATTTCTCCACACATGGCTCAAATTAACACCAAAAAGTTAAATTTTTCGTCTCATAAACCCAGAGAATTTTATTTCTCAAGCCCGGGACCCCCTTTATGTGTTTTTTTGCAAATGTATGGGGGGTTTTCTATGTCTTGCATAGGAGAGGCTTTCGCGGCACACTTGCTATAAAGCCAAAACCGGGGGGGCTGCGTGATGTTACTTTGTGGAACTTTCCCCCACTCCCTACTCACCTGGAGCCACCCATTGATCTTGGGGTTTTTTTACCTCTTCAAACCAAAACTTTAGCACGTTGCTTATTGGTTCCCAAACTTTTTCCATTTAATATTTGGGGGCCCAACTGTGCTTTAGGAACTTTGAGTGCGGGAAAGTTTTTTTTAACCTTGACCAGATATGTCCTTCCTAATTCTGTCTCTGAGCTTCGGGGGCAGTTCCTTAGACCCATGATTCTCATGTGCTCTGACGCACTGGACTTGAGGTGTTATATAGACAGGGTGTCCCTTTCCTAATCAACCCAAAAAACATTTTAATTAAAACACCTGCACCAAATTTAAAGGAGTAGAACCATCCAAGAGGATCAAAGGGAAAATGGAGAGAAAAGCATTAAAATTTGAAAAAGGTCTGAAATTGTTTAATACATTTGCAAAATAAATTTCTGGTTTTTTTTCTTTTCAAGTGGGGGGCAAGTGTACATTAAAGCAAAAAAAAGAACTTTTTTTTATCTTACCCAAATCAAATGAAAAAAGAGTGAAAACTTTAAAGGGGCCTGTATACTTTCCTTACCCACTGTATATCCAGTATATCGACGCCAAAGGTGTTTCACACATTTTTTAGCTTCTGGCTGTGGAAATGAAATATGTTATTTATTCCCAACAATCTACAATTTTTTACTGTTACACAATAAAAACTTTTACTTAAAAATGAAAACAAGTTTTTGCATCGCAGTAGTCTGAGAGCCATAACTTTATTTTTCTTGTAGGACTGGGTGGGGTTTTGGGGAGGGGTTTTAATTTTATTTGGATAATTTTTTTGGGGGGTAATCTTTTTTATCGATTTTTAAAACCATTTTTTAGAAAGGGAAGGGGGGAAAAAACGCAATCCTATTGTGGTTTTTTATTTTTTTATGCACTCACCACATAAATTGACAAGTTAGTTTTTACCTGTGGTGATACAATTTAAAGGCGATACCCAATTTATATAGTTTCTTTTAATGAAGTCCTTAAAAAAAAAAAAAAAAAAAAAAAAAAAAAGGTTTTTTTTGTGTGCAACAAATTTTTTCATCTTGATAGCCAAACTTTTTTTTTTTTCCATATACAGAGTGTGTAAAGCTTTTTTTTTTGGGGGATGAACTGCGTTTTTTTTGGATATTTTTTGGCTTTAATTAGCTTTTTATGGGTTTCCATTTTATGTGTTGTGGGATGAATAAAAAATCGAAATTTTCATATTTTATTTTTCCTTTTAGGGATTCACCCCCCCCAAAAATATTATCCCCAAAAAATGTGTACTTGATTTATTTCTTTTTTTTAATCTTTTCTTGGGGAAATTGGCATTTGTAAAAGGGGAAAAGGGCGGTGTGCATGTTATTTTATTTTTTGTGTTTTACTTGACACTTTGTAACGTTTTGTTTACTTTTCCCTATAGGGGACTGTATCAGTGATCACAATATGGTATAAGGAGAACAGTACATAGGATTGCTGCTGTGTACTTGTCTCCATGGTAACTGTCAGGGCACAGCAGGGCACGGTGATGTCACAGGCAGCCCGGAAGCTTTTGTAAAGTTACTTCCTGCTAGTACATATGGGTATGTCCAAAGTCGGGATGCGGTTAAGCCCAAGATTTGGCTACGGGAACAGGGTTTTTACCTATGTGCTAAGTATTCTACATAGCACGGTTTCCATCGGATCCCGTATTTTTCAAACCACCGAAAATCTGACTTACCAGTGTGGCAGACCACAAAAGAAAAATGCGCTGGGGCTTTCCAGATTTTCCATCGGATTCACGCACATTGTAAATCCCAAAACTGACCGTGGTTTTTAGCGCAAATCTGCACCAAAAACCGCGATTCAACAAAGTTTAAAAAAAGCTTCCGATTTTGGGGCTCTGTGCCCTTTAAAGTGGAATTTTTCAGGTTATTTAAAAAGAAAGGGGGGAACATGAAAACGCTAGGGCTAGAGCGCCACTTCATTTTTTCAGAGCACACATAAATGAAAGGGAGCTTACTGTTTTCATAAATACAATTTGTTTGGCACAGAAAAGACAACCCATCCAGTTCTGCCTATTTTGCAAAATTTTTGACCCAGGGGAAAAGAAAAAAAACCCCCATGAGGTAGAAGCCAATTCCCCTTTTGGGGGGAAAAAATTCCTTCCCGCCCCAACTGGCAATCAGAATAAATCCCTGGATCTAAACAAAGAAATGCAGGCTCACTCAAGATAGGCAGTGTCATTAGAATGGATGGCCCCGGGGACCACTTTTTCTGCTCCCGAGGGCCCAAAACCGCCGACCTCCGGTAATGCAATACAAGAAACGGAATGGGGACTTAACCCCAAAGGAAACGCCGCTAAGGAATTCAAGGGTCCGAAGTATGAAAACAAAAACTTTTTTATTCAAAAAAATCCACATGGCAAAAGCAACAACCCCTAATGGCAAAGTAAACAGACACTTTTTCGACCAGATCTTATAAATCCCGATCAACGCCCCCCTCCCGAATCCTAATAATATAACTTGTTAAAAAACGCCCGAAATGCACCCAGATCCTTTTTGAACCCTTTAGAATTCCTTTGACAATTTTTCGCTGGGAGAGATTCCCGTTTTATGCCCAAAATAAAGAATCCCTTCCTATGTTTTTTTTAGAAACCCTCTTTCCTCAACGTAGAGGAGGGCCCCCTTGTTTTGGATACAGTCCGGGTTTTAAATAAATCTTTTGTGAGATCTCTATATGACCTGTCAGGGCTGGGCACGCTCGTTTGCAGGGACTAGTCTGCACAGTGATCAGCGACCCACCCCATAGACAGTTCGGAGCTGTGTGAGTGACAGAGCCAAGCCACCCGGGGGGGGCTGTTGCACCAGCCAATAGGAGGACCCCGGGCCGCTCCAATCGCCCCAAAGGGGGGGTATCTGGGAAAACATTTAAATCTCTCTAGCTAGGCGCGCCTGTAAATTTCATGGCGCCCCTTTCTTTTATTATGTGGCTTTATTTATTTTTTTCTTATCCCTGTACCAGACCTCGGGTTGTTTTTCCCCGACCCTGTCTTTCTCTCCTTTTTTTTACCCCCTCC
>JAODAL010083482.1:0-11239 GCA_025379985.1 Phyllomedusa bahiana
AGCCCCTGTCGCCTCCGGAACGTCCCCCCGGGGGAAGACATATTCCGCCCTGCCTCCTAGGCGTATCCTGAAGGGGGGGTCACTGCTCGCTGGTGGCCGGCCTCCGGTGCCCACAAAGACGTTTCTCCTGTTTTTCCCTACTATTGGTGCAGACCCCTAAGGGCGTTAAAGAGTTCGCCAGGCGGTACCTCCTGTGCTCGCAACGGTCCTCGCCCCCAACCCGGGCAGGTCCTGCACCCACGCCCATCCCCACCAAACCATGGTCTCCCACGGGGCGATGGACTTCATAACCGACCTACCCCCGCGTCCGTAATCCCCGTTGTGGGGGGTGGGGGTAGACCGGGTTTTTCTAAAATGGCACATTTTTCCCCCTTTTGCCGGCTCCCCTTCGGCCCCGCGCCGGGGCCAAGCTATTTTTTCTCCACATTTTTCGCTGAAAACGGTCTCCCTCTCCAAAAATCACTGGGATCGGGGGTGCAGTTTGTTTCTAAATTTTTGGCGGGCCCTTTGCGCTAAACCCAGTAAACTTGATTTCTCCTCGGGCTTACCACCCCAAGAAAGGCCAGGTGGAGAGATGAATCAAGTTTTTGGGGTGTTACCTGCGCCACTTTGTGTCTGCACCAAAAAGACTGGGCCAACTTACTTCCTTGGGCGGAATTTTCGTATAATTTTCCCCAGAAATCCGTCCGCGGGTGCCTCTCCCCTTCCCACGTTGTGTACGGCTTCTCCCCCCCACCTCTCCCCACACCTCATCCGAGGTCCCCAGCTGCGACACTCTGGTTTCCCGGACATAGGGACCTTTGGTCCCTGACCCGCCAATCCCCCCTCCGTCGTCTGACCGCAAAGAAGGGGGGCAGGCAAATAAAAGAAGAGCCCCCTCCTGTCTTCTCCCCGGGTGAAAAGGTTTTGGCGTCACCCATATGTTTTCCCCTCAAAATCCCCCCCCTACAAAAAATGGGACCCCCCGTTTGTAACCCTTCGAGGTCCTTAAGCGCTAAACCCGGGGGCCTTAAACTCCCTCCCTCCACCATGCGTATCCCAACTCCTTTCTGTCTCGCTACTAAAACCCCTGGTCCTTATCGCTTCTTCCCCGAAGGCAGCCCCCTCCACCTCTGTGGCTGTGCCGCTAATGTCTTTTTTGGTTAAAAAAATCCTGGGTAGAGGAGGACTAGAGGAAACGTTATTTTTTAGTTGACTGGAAGGGGTTCGGGGCCCAAGAAAGATCGGGAGCCGGGGGGAAAAATCCTGGACCCCAGCATTATTCAAAATTTCTCCACTCTAAAAAGAAGGGGGGGACCCAAGGGGGGGGGTATACTGTCAGGATGCCACCTCGCGACCTTGTCCGCGGGTCGCAGGCAGGCATCCGGAGCCCCCGACTCTGAGCGGCGCGCCCTTAATCCCCAGCACCTGCAGGTCCGGGGAGTCACGACTCACCTCATCAACCACCTAATGAACAACCGGAGTCCCACAGCAGTGCAAACGCTTCACCCAAGGATAAAACCTCGCTCCAGCCGACCGTCCGTCTCATCTCTCTGCGTGCGCGATGAGGTCGCCATGCCGCATGCCCTCAGGGAGCGCGCGACGCCGGCAGTCTGATATTTAAAGGGACAGTGCGCCGGTAACATAATGGTCCCCTAAGTGCCTGGCACTTGCTCGCTATTTTATAGAGCCCAGCCTCTCCCAGTAAGGGCCTTTGCCGATCTTTAGTCTCATACGCCTATTGGGAAAGCGTTTTCCCAGAAAGTCCTTGTCTCGCCTACCGAGTACCAAACCCTTTGCGCTTAAAACGATTATCGACCCACGAACCTTGCCCGAGACTGCCGCCTGCCTGACCTTCTGCCTGTCTTACGTTCACGGAACCACAGCCTGCCTCCCTGACCTTCTTCCTGTGCCCCGACTGACGAGCCTGACTGCCGATATCTGTACCCGTTCGCCTAGCCCTTGGCCGCCACCGCATAGGCAAGCCCCGCCAGTGGTAGTGACCTAGCGGAACATGTACCTTCTCCAGCCGCAGCAAGTCCACCCGCATTGCGGCGGGCTCTGGTGAATACCGTGGGACCCACTTAGATTCCACTCCCTGGTGTGGGCTTACGCCATCGCCTGCGGTGGTCCAGCGGATCCACCTCAAGACCGTAACAACACTGATGCCCTATCCTATTGATATACCATTGATAACTATGGTGAGACAAGCAGGATGCCCTATCCTATCGATATACCATTGATGTCTATGGTAGAAAGCAGCGGATGCCCTTATCCGAATCGATATACCATTGAAAAGTCGATGGAGAGAACAAGCCGGAATGATGCCCTACTCCTATCGTATATATCAATGCTCGTTCTCTATTTGGGCGAACAACAGGACTTGACCATCCTATCGATATAGGCCATTGATATCTATGGAGAACCAAGCAGGGATGCCCTATCCCTATCGATATTAACCCCATTGATAATCCTATGTAAGAACAAGGCAGGATGCCCTATCGCTATCTTACGCTGAGATATACCCTTTGACGAAGCTCTATGGTGAGACAATCGCGATGCCCTATCGACTATCGATATAACTACCATTCTCGCGATAGATCTCCTATAGCGCGGTCGACAACAATCCCTTAAGAAAACATAACAGTGGAGTCGAGTTGGGGTGGTGATCGATGGTGTGGTCTAGTCCGAAGTGCAGTAGTGTGTGCTATGACGATGGGATAGACACGAGGACATCGCCTTTGCGAGCATCGCGCCGGGGAAGGGATAAGTATGGAGCAGGTTACCTTAGTGGTAAATTTACGCTGCTAGCTGAAAACTGGTATCTTTACTTTACTATCCAAATTATCAGCAAGCTTACATTTTTGTTACTTTTAGGGTATGTTCACACGAGGTAATATAGGCGCCCATTTCGCCGCATATTTGCGCTCTAATACGGGCGAGATCCATTGCAACACTGAGATCCATTGCCAACTTGGAAGCGAGCTGGCTGCCCACTGAGCAATCACTCGCAGGTGTAGATCTGGGGAGGTGGAGCAATGAGGTGCAGAACATAAGCAGCTAGATGGGTAACATCAGAAAAGAAGGGTAGAGGAAGAGTGTGTCAGGGAGGCTATCCTACAACTTCGGTACAACCCCAACAATATTTTGCAAGATGGCGGATGAGGGGGATGTCGTTCAGAAATAGCATTGCTGCAGCAAGACACTACCACCCCTGTCTGCTCCAGTAAAAGGGGAATAGGAGTGCAGGTCAGGCTAAGAAAGGTTGCTAGTGTTGGGGACGTCCATTATTAAGGGCACAGACTAGGGAATCTGCATCAAAGACCGTGATCGACGAACAGTGTGTATTGTTTACCTGGGGGCCCGTGTTTTTCGACATAATCGTCGGATCAGGTTGACAGACTGCTGGGTGGGGGCTGGTGAGATCCACTTGTCAGGTCCACATTGGCACCAATTGACAAAGTTACAAGGTAGATGGAGCGTCCTTAAAAATGATTTCAGGCACTTAGTCTAAAAAGCTCAGGGCAAGGACCCTCAATGTAATTTTTCCAAAAATATTTAACCTGTTTTCAACGAGCCACAACCAGAGAGGCAGAGGGAGATTAGAGAAGTGACATAAGTGGCTCAAAAATTGTGTGTAGGAAAACGAGGGATTGGGATTATTGGAGAACTTGGCAGACTTTCTGTCTTAGTCTACAGACTCTATGCTAGGATGGCTTCACCCTTAAATGGTGAGGGTGCAGCTGTATTGGGGGACAAAATGGTCCAGGAAGTTTGAGAGGAATATTTAAACTAGGGTACTAAGGGGGTGGAGGGTAACTACACATATACATGCAAGATAGTGAAGGATAGAGAGCTGGTAATTAGGAATAATAAAACAGGGGTGTGGAGTGGAGGGAGGGGTGTAGCAATAGATAAAAAAGATCAGGAGAAAGGAATAAAAACAGAAAAATCTAATAAATAGCATGCTGACCAATGCCATGAGTCATGACCAACAAAAATCAATGAGACTAGAATATTAATAGCTGAAGAAAGAATATGACATAGTGGGGATAAACTTAGACATGGCTGGACGAGAGCTTACGACTGCGGTTAACTTGCATGGGTTACAGTCTATTTAGAAAGGCGATCGATAAAGACGCAGGAAAAAAGGGGGAGTGTCTGTCCTCTATGTAAAATCCTGTCTGAAGCCAACTACTGCGGTAAGAAATATTAACAGGTAATGAACATTGGAGATCATTCTGGGTAAATATAGCATGGGGTAACAATAACAATATAATACTAAATAAGGTGTCCTAGCTATAGGCCCCCAAATATAACAGAACCCATGGAAGATGTACTCCTCAGGCAAATAGAGTGAGGCGCTAATCAAATGAGGTATTATTTGGGCAACTTTTAAACTATCCAGACATCATTGGGAATCCGAAGCTTGTAGCTCTCATAAAGGAAACAGGTTTATTGTCATAACAAATGAAATTACCTTTGCCAATGGTGCAGAACCGACTAAGGAAAGGCCCTGTCTAGACAAATATTAATCTAATAGCCTGACGCAGAGTAACAATAGTTTCAGTTGAAGAGGGCACCGTAGGGAATAGTGACCATAATATAATAAGGATTTCCGATTTATCTTCAATAGAGTTTTTTGTCAAGGAGCAACAAAAAACCAATGAATTTTAGGAAGGGGCTAATTTATTCTGCTTTAGGGAGCCCTAAACCTGTATTGACTGGTGACAATGTGTATAAATATGCAGAACTAAAATAATAACATTGGATATTTTTAAAAACATCCTAGGCTAGAAAAACCACTGTGGAGGTACATACTTAGTGGAAATAAAAAAATTAGAAACAGGAAAAACCAATTGTGGATCAACAGGGATGTAAAAGAGGCAAATACAAAACAACCCAAAAAGAAAGGCGTTTCAGCCTACTAAAAGCGATAAGGGTAGTGAAGAGGCACTTAACATAAGAAGCTATAGGGAAAAAAAATAAATTGTGTAAACATACAAGCGAGAAAAGTGAGGAAGCAATAGACTGGAACGGAAAAGACAAATAGCTATAGAAAGAAAAACTAACCCCAAAATATTTTTTTAACTATATAAATAGTAAAAAGCTTAAAACAGAAAATTGTTGGCCCTTGTAAAAATACCTGAGGGAGAGACAGATATAGGGCGATGAAGGAAAAAGCAAACGTATAAACACGTTTTTTCTTCCACTGGTATTTACCGAGGAGGATGAAGCTTCCTGTTGTTTAAACAGAGAGATGTGTTTAAACTCAACTATAAAAGTTCTTGTCTAACCCATGAAGAAGTGCAGCTCTGCTCCTTAGGAAGATTAAAATAGACAAAACCCCAGGTCCAGATGGCATACATACCCACGGTGACTTAAGAGAGATAATAGTGAAGTCATAGATAGCCCACTATTCTTAAAATTCATGGACTGTCCTAATAAACGGGGTATGTCCCAAAGGATTGGCGCATAGCAAATGTGGTGCCAATATTCAAAAAGGGGTCAAAAAGTTATCCAGTAAACTATAGGCCGAAGCTTTAACCTCTGATTGACGGTAAAATTGTTATGAATGTGTTTTCTCAGAGATGCTATCCTGGAGTATCTCCATCTGAAAATAAATGTATAACGCCGTTCCAGCATGGGGTTCATTAAGGATCGGGTCCTGTCAGACTAATCTCATCAGCTTCTATGACGAAGTCAGTGCTATACTGGATCGGGGTGAGGCACTGGAATGTCATATATCTAGATTTTTCTAAAGTAAAATTTAACAATTGAAACGGTCCACATAAAAGGGTTGTAAATAAAATAGAGAATGCTTGGACAGGGGGAAATTGTGCAAGTGAGTAAGCAACTGGCTCACTGATAGAAAACAAGGTGTGATTAAACGGTACATACTATACAGGTGATCGCTTGACTAGTGGGTACCACAAGGGTCAGTATGGGCCCATCCTCTTTAACATTTTCATTAATGATCTTACACAGGAATACACAGTAGAAATAATCCGATCTTTGGCAGACGATACAAGCTCTGTATAGTAATCAACACAATAAGGATGATAAGGTTTATTCACAAAGGATCTGGATAAGTTGAGGCACTGGCAGGGAAATGGCAGATGAGGTGTTAACACTGAAAAATGCAAAAAGTGTTATTCACATGGGAAGAGAATCCATTATCATGATTGACAGTTTTAAATGGAAAAACACGGGTAAAAGTGACATGGAGAATGACTGGGAATCCTGTGGACATTTAAACTTTAATTGTAGCAGCCAGTGACAGCAGCAGCAGACCAAAGCAAATAGGAATCATGGGGTGCATTAAAAGGGGCATATATGCTCATGATGATAACATTATTCTCCCCATTAACAAGTTCACTGGGTTTGACCACACATGGAATGATTGTGTTACAGTTTTGGTGCACCAGTGCACAGGAAAGACAGTGTAGAAGCTTGAACATGTACAAAGGCTGGCAACAAAAATAAAAAAGACTGGGTGGACTATCATTACACACAGAAAGATTGGCAAGATAGGGTATATTTATATTAGAGAAAAGACGGCTTCCGGGGGGACATAATAATAAGTTTAAATACTTCAAAGGTCAATATAGAGATCTCTTCCCAAGATTATTTAAACCCCAGGGCTGTATCTAGAACAAGGGGGCGTCCTCTAACGTCCTTGAGGAACGAAAGTTTCTACATAAACATAGAAAGGGATTTTCTTACTGTAAGAGCAGTGAGACTGTGGAACCTCTGCCAGAGGACTTGTCATGTGAAATTCAATAACCTAAAGCGAGTTCAAAAAGGGTTTGGATGCATTCGGAGCGATAATATAACAAAGTTATAGTGTCTAGGATTCGAGGTAGAAGGGGTCATTGATCCAGGGATTTTTTCCGATTGCCAGATTGGGAGTCAGGAAGGAATATTTTCCCTAAAAATGAGACCATTGGCTTCTAACCGGTCATTCCTCTGGATCAACACTTATGCACAACAGGCTGAACTATATGGACGACATACTTTTTTTAGCCTTACAAACTATGAAACTATAGAGATGTTGGCGCCGAAATTAACGGTAATCGATAGTTCTCACAGAGAACAATGGATTACTGCCTTCCCCCCCCTTCCTCTCCCCGGGCTGTGTAACAATTACCATCGTCTTGTACGCCCGGGGAGCTAAGTGATATGACAGTCTATTAGGCCGGTGGGCTGCCGATCAGCGCGACTCCAAAACACCCGGCGTAATTGCGGGGCGTACTGTACGCCCCGCAATTACGCCATCTGAACATAACCTTACAGCAAATTGTGCATCCAAAAAATTTTTCAATTTGCACCAATGATGTATTATTTTGTAGTTGACACTTTGATAAAAATATCCTATGTTAGCTAGTATCATATAAACTAATCCACTGGTCACTGCCTCCAGCACATACAGCCCACTCTTCTCCTGCTGCTGCACCTGTGGTCTTATTCGCTTTAGCTAGTTCTGTATGTATTAGCATTTTTTTCTGAGCTGCTTAACAATCTATCATGTGTGTTCTGGGTAGTGATTTCAAATTCAGGCCAGAGTGTTGCCAAGGTGGCAGTAATACCCAGGGCCCAAAAGATCCCTGTGCCCCATGAAGAGACCATAACAAATTAGGTTTGATAATTGTCCAGGAACAGGCCTCAAGCACTAGCTATTTGCTTCCGGTGGCCTCACCATTTATATGGAACATGACCCCAACATAAAGCATTTGAATCACAAACAGTACATATAATCAGAACCGTCCTAACAGCATTATGGGCCCCCAAGCAGAGCAGTACAGTGGCCATGTCCGCTCTAAGCACCCCATACACTAACTGACACTATCACCATACCAAAAAAAGCCACCTATAATTGGGACACACCTTGACAACTTACAGCCTACAAGACTAATTGGAAGGGCAGGGAGCTGATGGCTTTCTGCTCCCCCATAGTTTTTAATTCTTTGCACATCCAGAGAGCTCACAAATAGCACAACAAGCAGCACCAACCCAGGGATCCAGGGCATACATTTACCACCTCTATGCTTGTGGGGTCCCAAGCAACTGCCTAGTGTGCCCAACAGATAAGATGCCCATGCATATAATCAATATCTACACTCCCTAAAATTAATAAAGAACCCTTATGTACTAATAACAGACCAAACCCCCTTCATAGATAAAGACCCATACCTAAATACAAATTCTTCAAAACATTTTGAATTGATAGAGATGCTTAAAATAAATGCAGACCCCTTAAAAATTAGATCCTACGCCTCCTAAGTGAATTCAGATCTCAGGCCAGACCCCCTGAAATACAGACACCAGAAAAGCCTCCGAGAAAAACCGCAGAAACCTAGACCCCGCTTAGACAGCAACCTGTCACATTAGATGATGCCCCTCTTGCTGAATGACAGCACAAGCTAGTGTCAGAACCTACTGTTTCCAGCTCTGTGTCCCCTTAATTGCTGAAAAGATGCTGTACGCTTCAGAGCATTTTAGCATCAAAGTCTAGCAGTTTTTCATCCTGTTCTGCCAGCCATTGGAAGGATAGAGGGGGACTAGATGCGACGTCGTGTCACATTGAAGGAGCGTGATTGGGAAGGTAGTGGGTGGAATGGGGAAAAGGAGCAGTTACCTGAACAGAAGAAGGCCGACACCTCCACCATGTTTACTGGCAGGGCGGGGGGTGTGTGTAAACTGAAGCCCACCGTAAGAGAGTGCAGCAGGAGAGGTTGTGTTAGAAGGTGCCAGCCAGGTTTCTGTTAGTCCAAGGAAGTGATAGTGGGTTTGCGTGAGAGATTAAAAGGTCATGGATAGAAGGAAGCTATGTTGCACACTAGAATGTTGCATTCCAGAGATCTCCGGAGGACCCAGACATGGGAAATGTAGCAGTGTGGTGAGGGAAAGGAGGCTTTTAGTTTTAAAGGGTTAAGGGGAGTTAATGAGCGCGCGCTTCTTGTTCTGTAAAGTAGGTAGGTGAAATAACAGTGGGGATGTGCTGAGGGGGCCCGGGATTGGGAGATATGTCCCCAGCAGCGAGTAGAAGCAGGGAGAGTGTGAGTAGATGTGTGTGAGATAGAGCAAAAGGGGATTGTGTGGGTTTTGTGAGAAGGGTCTTAATGCTGTGAAAGAGGTGGAGAGTAGAGGTCAGGTGTGAGGGTAGGATAGACGTGGAGATATGGAAGCCATTGCCCTTTGTGGGAGTGTGAGGATAGTAAAGGAGTTTGAAGAATATGGAGGCAGTGATAATAGTTGTATAGAGGTGCATATTGGGTGGATGGTGTGAGCATAAAGCAAAATAACTTAGTGTTTACCGCAATGTCACTCTTTGTTCACTTCTGGTTTCAATTCTGGTATTAATTCTGAAGTCACACTTTATGGAATTGCTCTTAATGGATATTGCATCAATGCCTAGGACATAAATGCCCTAGTGTGCAAGCTTAAATACTAAACTAGTGTCCATCAGATATCAGGTGTGAAACCAGAAGTGGGGGGAGGGAGGGATGTTACTGAGCAGAAGGCGATTTGCAAGTGGGAACACAAGGGCATAGAGGCCTCTTTTCACAGTAGGAGATACAAATAGACAAAGGTATCATAGCACAAAATCAAACCATTAAATATAAACAGGAAGGCATGGGGGGGGGGGGGTTATAGAATACGAATGGAGAAACTGCTGAGTGTTGATTTGTTGCTATGGGCTCTGACTGGTTGCTATGTGGTGATTGGTTGCTATGGGCTCTGATTGGTTGCTATGAGCAACAAAGAAAGTCTTAGACCTAGACAGGCTTCATACCTGTCCCTCTTATAAATGCTCTGAAATTCCTGTAACTTACAGAATAAGGGACACAGCAGGTCTGACACTAGCTTGTGCTGCCCTCAGCAATGGGGGCATCATCTATGTGACAGGTTCCCTTTAATAAAAACTTTAGATCTGCCCCTGCTCTATACAGGCTCCAGAAAAGGCCTAACCAAATCCAAGCGATTCGATTAAGGTCAGCCTGAAAATCACCAAAACATCAACTCTAAACCCTAAACTAGGTTAATGAATAGAGTTGGGTTTTTTACTGCTTTTAAGTGTTACGTACCTTTGCTGATGCCCCTGGGAAAAGGGTGGTAATTTGAACTTTTAATATTTTTTTTTGTATACCCCACAAGGCTTCCAGCTGTCATGTAAACCAAACAGGACACCGCAATCTCGCTGTGTTGTGGAGGGGGCCCGATCAGAGTGAGAAATGGTGCGTGACGCCATTTCTCATTCACCTAGACACCGAGATCACCACGACATCTAAGGCATACATGCCAACTCTCCCGTTTTTGGCGGGGGGGGTCCCGCTATTTGGGGTCCCCTCCCGCCCTCCCGGGGGAGTTGGGATTTGGGGGGGGGTTTTTTAAATGGCCGCGGGACAGAGTAGCGCTAGTGCGCTACTCTGGCGCCGCCGGCCGCTCCTACAGGCGGTGAAGCGGCCGCTGCGCCCGCTTCACCCGCCCGGAGTCTCGCTGTGCGGGAGGAGACAGGAGGGATCGTTCCTCTCCTCCTCCTCCCCCTTTGTCCCCGGGGCCGGTTGTTTCGCCGCACATACAGGTCAGCGGCGCAGGGAAGTTACGCGCGGCTGCAGGGAGTGACGCCGGCCCGCTCCACTTCCCCCTGCGCCGCTGAGGAGATCGACCGGAGCTGCCGCGCTGCAGGAGTCTGGTGAGTAAGTGGATTTTATTATTTTATTTTTTTTAGCTATATGGGGGGCTCTGCCTGGCAACAAAAGGGGGGACTACCTGGCAACAGAGGGGGCACTAACCTGGGACAGAGGGGACATCTACCTGGGAACAGAGGGGGCACTACCTGGCAACAAGGGGCACTACCTGGCAACAGAGGGGGCATCACCTGGCAACAATGGGGGCACTACTGGCAACAATGGGGCACTACCCGGCAACAGAGGGGCATCTATCCTGGCAACAATGTGGGCACTACGGCAACAAGGGGGGACACTGGCAAAAATGGGGGCACACCTGGCAATACAGGGGCCACTACCTGGCAACCATGGGGCACTACCTGGCAACAATGGGGGCACCTACCTGGCAACAATGGGGGCACCTACCTGGCTAACAAAGGGGGGCACCCACCTGGCTTACAAAGGGGGGGACTACTTGCTACAAGGGGGCATCTACCTGCCTGTAAGGGGCACTACCTGCTTATGGGGGGTTACTACCTGGCTATAACGGCATCTACCTGGCTTCTTTCCAAGCCTTACTAGGTTGGGGG
>JAODAL010083483.1:0-11239 GCA_025379985.1 Phyllomedusa bahiana
CAGGTCCTACCCTATGAGACGCTGAGGGGACACTGAGGCTGAAACAGGAAACCCCTGTTCTATGTAAAACGAGGTCATGTGATTTTTCCAGCCAATCGCAACCATACACATCCAGCCCATGAGGGTCGGACACACATCTCACCCTGCTCTATTCTGTAATCTCATTTGCTGGCCGCCAAAATTACGGGAAAAGCGCCGAAAAAGGGCGATCTTAATAGATGATGCCACAGTTTTTTAACCTTAATTATCGCATAAATCTGGAAATTTCGATCACCATAAAAACCTTGCCGATTTCAACTTTGTCGATAAAAATCGCTCAACACTAGTAGATAGTTTCAGCTCTAGTGAATTAGGTCACAAGAGGAACAAGATGTTTTTTGTGATCTGTAGCGGAAGTGGGAGGAGTCATTTAAGGGTGGAGTCACTGGCGCTATGTTTACATGTACCCGCCCAGGGACTCATTACAATTAATAAGGGGAGGAACTTTAAATAAAGCTAATACTTAAAGGGGTTTTCTCACTACAAGGATTGCTTTTTATGTTAAAGATCTTGCAAAAACAAGTCACTTTGCCATATATGTCCATTAACAGTATCCTACCTATTCTGAGATATCCCCTCTTGTCTGGGCTGCATCAGCTCCTCAGGTCGCTATAGCTACAGACCTGTTCAATCTCTCATGATAGGCTGCCAGTGCTGGTTGCAATAGCTTCAGACCTGGCTTCTACTGCAGCCTAGTAGAAGCCAGTAAACATGTACCTGAATTCAAAATGAAACCAAGAAAACAGGACTGAGGTAAGGTGAATCAATGTAGTGAGACAACCCCTTTAAGTTATTTTGACTGCTAACTTGGCCATTCATGACTGGAATAAAGATAAACGAACCCCGGACAACCTTTAAAAGTAATTCTCATCAATCCCTTAAGCGAGCGACTATTTTCAGATTTTTGTTTTTAGCTTCAATTTCTAAGAAACATAACTTTTATATTTCTTCTGCCGACATAGCTGTATGTGGGCTTGTTTTTAGGGTGATATATTGTAATTTAAATGGTATCACTGAAAAATACAATTCAATATATTGGGAAGCCAAAAAAAAATCTATATAGGGTGGTGATGAAAAAATGCAATTGCACAATGTTTTAGGGGGAAGGGATGGTTCAATGTTTGTTATAAATTACTTGTTATTCTTATTCTGTGGGTCAGTACAATTCTGGAAATACCCATTTTACATCGTTTTTGGAATGTATCACTACAGACCTGTAAAATGGTTCATTTTTGAAGGTTGAAATGCCAGTTTTAGAAATATGCAAGTATTTGAACATTTTGTATTCTATTTTTTTCTGGAAGGTGATATGAACAAATAAAAAAATAAGCAATACTGGTGTTGGATTTTTTTTACAGTTTTTCCATGGTTGCATGGAATTTTATAACTTAAGACTTTACAAATTTATATTAGAAATGGGAAAATAGTTTTTTGGGGGAATTTTGCATTATTCTTACAAATGATAATATTTATTTTTTAATTGTTTTGTTTTCTTTTTTACTGTAATTTTTAGTCCCACTAGGAAGTTGCAATTTGTTGAACTCTTCTGTATTTCAATATGTAGTAATTTTGGTTATTGCCTGTAAGGCTATGTTCACACGGCTTATTTCATGGCGTATTTACGGACGTATTTACGTCTGCAAATACGTCCCGAAATACGTTTCAAATAATGAACAATTAGATTAGCATTGATTCCAATGTAAAATACGCCTCGTCATTCACATGAGGCGTATTTTCGCGGCGTATTTGTGGGCGTAAATACGTCCGGAAATGCGATCGTAAAATTAAGTCCCCTGTCACTTATTGAGGCGTATTTTGCAATGTAAATCCCCATAGAAAAGAATGGGGAATGTAAATACGCCCCGAAATAAGCCGTGTGAACATAGCCTTACTCTTTGCCAATGGAATAAGAAATACAGTAGCAGTATAATCATAGGAGGCATGGCGGCCTATATTAGGCCCCCAGATACCATGGCAACCAAACGATACCCTGTGATTCTATTTTGGGTTTCTGTCCCCGCCCACTCTCACAGGCTGTTATAAGAAGGGCAGCTTGCAGGTTGGGTGTTTTTTATTTTTTCTCTCTGAATAATGGAGGTCGGTTGACCCAGTGAGAGCCTGATTGGCTCGATTGAGAGGTAAAGATACCATAGGACTGCCCGATTTTGAGATCACGTTGAAAGTCGTGGGCAGCTTAAACATCTTTTGATCAAAATATGTGAACCGAGAGTCTCAAAGTTTTTTCATGTATGATAGCATAAATGCTTCTTTACGGATTTCCACGTAGTGTATTGCCCATTTTTCAGTATTGTGCCCCTGGCGGCGGTCTGTGTGTGTACATGTATAATTACATGTGTGCTGCAGCCCTGCCAGTGGCACCCAGGTTTGCATACGTTTTTTCAGAAATGTTTTTGTGTGAAAAAACATATGTTATACTTGGTGTACATTGATTTTAACCTATATGGGAAGGAAGGGGTGCTTCCATTTTGGGTTTCTGTCCCCGCCCACTCTCACAGGCTGTCATAAGAAGGGCAGCTTGCAGGTTGGGTGTTTTTTATTTTTTTCTCTCTGAATAATGGAGGTCGGTTGACCCAGTGAGAGGCCTGATTGGCTCGATTGAGAGGTAAAGATAGCATAGGACTGCCCGATTTTGAGATCACGTTGAAAGTCGTGGGCAGCTTAAACATCTTTTGATCAAAATATGTGAACCGAGAGTCTCAAAGTTTTTTCATGTATGATAGATAGCATAAATGCTTCTTTAGGGATTTCCACGTAGTGTATTGCCCTTTTTGCAGTAGTGTGCCGCTGGCGGCGGTCTGTGTGTGTACATGTATAATTACATGTGTGCCGCAGCCCTGCCAGTGGCACCCAGGTTTGCATAAGTTTTTTCAGAAATGTTTTTGTGTGCAGAAACATACGTTATACTTGGTGTACATTGATTTTAACCTATATGGGAAGGAAGGGGTGCTTCCATTTTGGGTTTCTGTCCCCGCCCACTCTCACAGGCTGTCATAAGAAGGGCAGCTTGCAGGTTGGGTGTTTTTTATTTTTTCTCTCTGAATAATGGAGGTCGGTTGACCCAGTGAGAGGCCTGATGGGCTCGATTGAGAGGTAAAGATAGCATAGGACTGCCCGATTTTGAGATCACGTTGAAAGTCGTGGGCAGCTTAAACATCTTTTGATCAAAATATGTGAACCGAGAGTCTCAAAGTTTTTTCATACATTTTACATTTAACCCACTTAAAGCAAAAAGGCCACCAAATAGGTTTCCTTGCAGATGTCTAGACAGCAGGCCTAGTGTGTTAACCCATGGGCATACCATGCCGCTTTGTGCCTCAGGTAAACTCTCCTTACCAACCTAATAACACAATTCATTTTAGCTATGATCTCTATAATGCCCAGAAGGAATGGCCACAGACTCTGCATCACAATCAGTTTATATACAGTGTATGGGTTAAGATGACTAAACACCTTTAATAGGGGCAGGGTTGCCTTGATAACTTCAGAGGTGGAAGAGTGGAGCCTGCAGCCAGTCAGTGTAGAAAAGAGGGTGGGAGCTGCAGTTCCTTATAAGGGAGAGCCTTTCATATTCTAGTTAGTTCTAGTACAGTTCTTATTGTTGTAAATTGAAAGATCCTGTTACTAGCAACAGGGACTACCCACTCACTAGCCAGCAGTGAGGTGGTACAGGCTAGCATGCAGACCATCAGCCTGGGAGCTCGCAGAGGAGAGAAGGAGGAAAAAAAACAAGAAGTAAACAGGTAGGTGGCAGAGAGACGAAAACAGAGAGGGAGAGCTGAAGAACAGACTGGAGAACTTTCCTGGGAGAGAGAGGTGAAGAGATAGCCCAGGGAGTGTTCCAAGATATAGCTAATAACCCTTAGGCATGACTGCTGCCCTCCAGGCTGATGTGACAAGCCTGAGTAAAGGCTTCGGAGACAAAGCTGGAATTGCCAGAGAAGCAATTGTAATCGTGACCAAAGTGTGATAAACCCCAAATGCATTGTCGACCTGTAAAGTGAACCGAAAAAGAAGTGTACCCTGCTAAGATTTACTGTGAGTGAAGCCTGCAAGATCCCAAGTTGATTGTCTATGTGGTTCTTTCTGTGCTGGTGCACTACACCTCCCAGCAATCCCACAACGTTAGACCTGACATCCATGTTCACCAGCTACCCAGGTGTTTCCTGTCTACTTGACACCTGAAACCTGCAACATCATCCTCCTCTACCTGAATTCACCTTACACCAGTAAAGCAAATATTTGGATTAAGGGGAATCTGTATGGTATACACTTAATTAATAAAGTGTAACACTCTCCCAGATCTGTGCATTGCCAGAACATATGTATCATATGCACTCCCCTAGTCACACATTTATGGCAGTTGGAGCTTTCCATACTCCATTTTTCAACTTGCTAATTATTATAAAATTCAGTATCAGGTAACAATACATAGAAAATGACCTCTGGGGTCCTAGTATATTTGTTTCCCATAGAAAATTTAAAACAGAATCCAATTCCCAAAAAGTTGGGATGCTGTGTGAAATGTAAAGACAACAATAATGTAATGGTTTGGAGATGAGACACAAGGTGTGAGGGCCCTGCTCGCGAGAGCTTACAATCTATTAGGGTGAAACAAACGGTGAGAAGTGCTAGGTTTACAATGATCCGGACATGTTTCATAAATAGGGGATGGTTTACATGAAAAATGGATGAACCTGCCGCCCAGACAGTACATCTATATACAGATAAGTGCCTGTGAGTGCCCTAGTGAAGGGAGTGACAGATGTGTGTGATAGCAGTTAGGGATCTTGGTAGGCAAGACTGAGAAGATGTGTTCTCAGAGCCCACTTAAAACTATGAGGGTTGTGAGTGTGCCTGATCGCCCGTGGTAGCATATTCCAGAGAACTGGTGCCGCACGTGTGAAATCTTGGAGACGGGCATGGGAGGTTCGGATGATTGATGAGTATAACCTGATATCAGCAGCAGAGCGGAGAGAGCGGGTCAGGTGGTAGACAGAGACAAGGGAGGTGATGTAGGGGGGTGCAGCATTGTGGAGAGCTTTATGGGTGAGAGTGCTGAGTTTATACTGTATCCTGTACTGGATGGGCAACCAGTGCAGTGACTGACACAGGGTAGAGGCATTAGTATAGCGACTGGAGAGAAAGATGAGCCTGCCTGCTGCATTCAGGACAGATTGGAGAGGGGAGAGTTTGCACAGAGGGAGACCGATTATCAAGGAGTTACAGTAGTCAAGACGAGAAATAATAAGGGCCACAATAAGAGTTTGACTTGTTTCCACAGTGAGAAACAGACGGATTCTGGAGATGTTCTTGAGGTGCAGGTGACAGAAGCGGGCAAGGGATTGGATATATGGGGTGAAAGTCAGATCAGAATCTAATATAACCCCCAGACAGCGGGCCTGCTGCCTAGGAAAAATGGTGGTACCACATACAGAAACAGAAATAGCAGGGGGGGTTGGGTACTAGATGGAGGAAAGACAAGAAGTTCAGTTTTAGTGAGGTTTAGTTTCAGATGGAGAGAGAGGACATGATGTCAGAGACAGTGGACAGACAGTCACTGGTGTTTTGTAGAAGAGTAGGACTGATGTCATGGGAGGAGGTGTATAATTGGGTGTCATTAGCATAGAGATGGTACTGGAAGCCAAATCTGTTAATGGTTTGTCCAATGGGGGCTGTGTACCATGAAAAGATGAGAGGACCTAGAACTGATCCCTGAGGAACTCCAACAGCATGAGGAAGAGGAGAGGAGGTAGATCCGAAAAAAGAGACATTGAAGGAGCGATCAGACAGGTAAGATGAGAACCAAGAGAGAGTGGTGTCCTGGAGGCCAATGGCACTGAGCATACTGAGGAGAAGTTGGTGATCAACAGTGTCAAACGCTGCAGAGAGATCCAAGAGAAGCAGCAACGAGTAGTTACCCTGAGATTTTGCTGTTAGGAGGTCATTTGAGACTTTAACTAAGGCAGTTTCCATGGAGTGTAGGGTGTGGAAACCTGAGTGCAGAGGGTCAAGAAGAGAGTTAGTAGAGAGATAGCGGATTAGGTGAGAGTAGACCTAGCGTTCGAGGAGTTTAGAGATGAAGGGCAGATTAGAGACTGGTCGATAATTAGCAGCGCTGGACGGGTCCAGAGTGGGCTTTTTTAGTAAAGGGGTTATGATGGAGTGTCTGAATGATGATGGAAAGCTCCCTGTGGAGATAGATAGGTTACAGTTTTGAGTAAGGTGAGAGAGGACAGCTGGAGAAATAGACTGGATGAGGTGAGAGGGAATGGGGTCACTAGAGCAGGTGGTGGAGCGTGCAGACAATGAGAAGCCTGGACATTTTTTCTTCTGTCATCGGGTCAAGGGCTGAGAGTAGACTAGAGGACGTGCGGGAGGGGATGGGATGGGTATTACTTGGGGACTGAGATATATTTTGCTGGATATTTTCAATTTTCTCTTTGAAGTGAGTCGCCAGGTCTTCAGCACAAAGGTCAGTAACTGGGGCCTGAGCTTTAGGCCTTAGGAGGGAGTGGAAGGTGTCAAACAGGCGTTTTGGGTTGTTGTGTAGTGTTGAGATGAGGGAGGTGAAATATTTTTGTTTGGCGCTGTGAAGGGCAGTGTGATAAGTCCTGAGCATGAATTTGTAGTGGAGAAAGTCTGCAGGTAGCTTTGACTTTCTCCATAGACGCTCAGCACATTGGGAACATGGCTGCAGATGGCGAGTCTGAGGCGTGTGCCATGACTGTCGGCGCCTGACTCTGGTGGTGCGGTGTGTGAGTGGTACCAACATGTCCAGGGTGGTTGTGAGAGTTTCATTGTAACGTTTGACAGCCTGCTCAGGACAGGAGAGGGAGGAGATTGGGGGCAGTGAGGACTGTATGGTGTCTGTGAGTTCCTGAGTATTAATGGAGCGGATATTTCGGAATGTGTGATGAGCAGGTTTGTCCAGAGAAGGCTGAGAATTAGTGATAACGAAGGAGATAAGGTTGTGGTCAGAGAGAGCATAAGGAGAATTAGTGAAGTTAGAAATTGAGGAAAGATGACAGAAGACCAGATCAACCATCCTTGTGGGTGGGAGAGTCAGTAAGCTGCGTGAGGCCAAGAGAAGAAGTTAGTGAAAGAAACTGAGAGGCAGAAGGAGATATGGGATCATCAATGGGGATGTTGAAATCACCCATGATGAGAGTGGGTATTTCAGTAGAGAAGAAGTGAGGGAGCCAGGCAGCAAAATGATCCAGAAACTGGCGGGATGAGCTGGTGGGTCTGTACACAACCGCGACTCTGAGGGAAAATGGCCGAAAGAGTCTGAGGGTGTGGACCTCAAAGGAGGGGAAAGTGAGGGAGGATGCGGGAGGGATGACCTGGTAAGTGCAGTGTGGAGAGAGAAGTATGCCAACTCCTCCACCCGGCCTGTTCTCAGGTCTGGGGGTGTGGGTGAAGTGTAGGCCGCATAGGTGAGAGCAGCAAGGGAAGCAGTTTCAGATTGCTGGAGCCATGTTTATGTGAGGGCCAGCAGGTTGAGGGAGTTAGAGAGGAACACATATCAGAATTTGAAAGTCTGACATTTCTTTTTATATCATTTGAAAAATATGTCTCCTTTAGTGTTACGGTAATGGATAGGTAATGCAGGTGTGGATTTGCAGGGTCACTGCGAGAGATGTTGTAGACTATACCAGAGAGCAGAGTCTATGGAGTCCCCTGGTACTGGACTTGGCTGTGGGAGGATGGACTTGGCGGGATGGACTTGGCTGTGGGGGACTCCCAGGTTGCTATCCCTGATGTTGCCACTCATGGTGACAGCCAAAGTGCAAGGCATAGAAGTGTGGGGGCAGACAGAGGTGGCAGATCCCAGACAGGTGTCACCAAAAACGAGTTGTGGAGCAACCAGACAGGTAGCAGACAGGTGTGGCAAAAGGTACAACAGCAGGTGTCACAGGAACTAGGAAACAGCAAATAACATGCAGGACAGCAACACAGAGGTCAGGATCAATGAATAAACATCAACACACTGATGCAGAAAAACAGGCAGAATTTCCCTTTAAAAGGGGGTTTGTATCAATTTCATTAAATGGTCTTCAGAATAAGAGGACAGTGAAAACAAGCAACTTTGCAATTGGATGTCATTTGCAAAGCTGTCTTCTTTTCACAGTATTACTTATCTTCGTTTTGTGTAAACACTGTTCCCCAGTGTCGGTCGGATCCCACCTCCTTGCATTTCATTGGCTGACGGCTCTACTAATTTACATTCTGTTCAGCCCTCGGTCATATTCACGGAAGCGTGCATTCCTGCCTCTCTCACTCAGAATAAGGGGCTGGCAACAATTTCACTCTGTACAGCTAGCAGCTCCTCATTGACACTGCAGCTGCTTCTATAATCAGAAAACATCAGAATTGTGCCTCAGTGCCTAATGCTACTGCATGTAAGGGACCTCAACATTTCACTCTGCACAGCCACCAGCTCCTCAGTGACACTGCAGCTGCTTCTATAATCAGAAAACAGCAGAATTGTGCTCGGTGCCTAATGCTCCTGCATAGAAGGGAGATGGATTTGTGCTCTGGAGAGTTCAAGAAAGACTGGATTCATCTTAAACAAACCTCCAGCGTGAGAGGAGAATAATCAGTGCTCTGAGTTCAAGAAGGCTGTCTAGACTGAATGCAGGTCCTGTGGTATGTAAAACACTTTAAAAAAATAAGACTGCAAAAGGAAAAACGACACATTTAAACATTGGAGGGGTGGGGGGTGACACACACTGACTTGGGAGCCAGCAGGAACATTTGAAGGGGGGGAGATGATACATCCCCTTTCAGTTAAGAAACACCCAGCTGGGAGGGGAAGAAATGCCCCTGGATTTCAGGAACTGAGAAAATCAAGCTACACGAGAACAGCCAAACTGATGAAGAGATACATCCCCTTTAAGTCCTCAGTGTGGTCAGCCATTGGCCAGGTAATTAGGCGCTGGACCTTTAAATCTGAGAGGGCCGGCTAGCACATGTCATAGGAGGGGTATGCACGTGCATCGGTCATAGGAAGAAGATGGGAGCGGAGAAGGAGCGAGGAGAGGTGAGTAGATGTCGGCAGGGGGATCAGAGGCAGGAATGTCGACACAAGCGCGCCCGCATGGGGACGGTGATGTGCATTGTGACATTTAGAAATTGATGGCAGAAACACATCTCATAAAAGTTGTGATAGGGCCAACTCCACCATTGTGTATCATCCCCTCGTCTTTTTACAAGAGTCCGTAAACATCTGGAATAAAAAGACCAATTGCTGGAGTTTTTGAGAGGAATGTTGTTTTGGATTTTTCAGAATGCGCCAAATGTTTTCTGTTGGTGAAAGGTCTGGACTGCAGGTGGCCCATTCAGCATCTGGACTATGTGAAGCCACTTCTGTGATGGATGCAGTATGTGTGTAACGGGAGAGATGGAAATGCAAGCCATGCCAGGGAGCAGAGTTTTAAAAAGGGGGCCCCCGGGTTTCACCAGGGGCCCCCCACAATATGTAAATTTTTTAGGAAGAAGTTTTTCCCTTTTTTTTGTTTTTAAAAAAAAGGGAAAGAAACAGGGAAAATTAATTAAAAGTTGTTACAGAATAACCGTCCGGGATGATGAAATTTTTAACTTTCCCTTTGGGTTTCCCGGGAGAGAAAAATTGTTCCTCATTCCGGAATTTCTATAAATTTCTATGTTTACTTTTTTTTGGCTTTAAATTTAATTTTTTAGTTTTTTGGCCTTTCCCCATGTAGTTGGAAAAGGTTTTTGACATCCCGTTTTGAAAAATCCAAACTCCAAACCTTTGAAAAGGGCACGCATCTTTGATTCATCTGCTTGTTTTATACGTTTAGCCTGAATGACAGATCAGGTTACGGGCGGCAATAACATTGTTTTTCTCCATTGCGAGATCATCTGGGAAGATTACATTTATTAGCCCCTTTAAAAACCAAAATTAAAACCCAAACAGACCAAAAGCTTCCCAATTTTTTTTTAGTTTTAAATTTTTTAAAAAGGAGGTAAATTGATACAATTTTTGGGTAAGTTTTTTGTAACAATTTAAAAAAAGTTCGTAATTTAAAAAAAAAGAACTTTTGACATCTTTCCCAAAGTTTGCGCTGCCAAAGAAGAGAAAAAAAATAGCAAAAAAATAGGAAGAATTTAAAAAAAAAGAAGCCCAAAAAAGGAAAAAAAATTTGGAAAAAAAAAGAACACCCCCATGAATGAATAGTTGTGGAACCGTCCCCACACTTTCCCGTGATTAAAATTTTCAAGGGGGTTTGCTTGCCAAAATTACTTCTTCTATGGAAGCAGTAATGAGCACATTTAAATTTTTTTTATTTCTTCGCACCCGTGGCCTTGTTTTTTTTAAAGAAAAAAAAGATGCAATTTTTCCCTGTGTTGTTGTTTTATTGATTCACCAAAAATTTTAAGTCCTTTTAAAAAAACCCAATTTTTGTTTTTAAGTAAAACTGCTTTGGAAAAGCTAGAAACCTTTATGTAATGAAAAAAAAAGGGTTTTTTTGAAAAAAAAATGTTTTCTAAGATCGTGGCTATATAAACAAAATCAAAAAGGGAAAAAATGAGATTTCCACTTTAGCATAGGGTCCCAAACCCCCAAAAGGGGGCAAAAACCCTTTTATACATGGTTTGGGACCATACAAAAAAACAAAAAGGACGCACCTAGGAAAGGGATCAGGGGGGGGGTAAAATGGAAGCCTTTGGGCCCCAGAGCAAACTTTTGGATTTCCCCCCCCCCCCCGCCACCCCCCCGCCCCCCCTCCGTGACCACGAACATTTTTGCAGGGGCATTGGGTTTTAGATTATGGAAATAATACAAGGGGAAAAAAACCTCAAACCCTACATCTCACTATATATGCACCCAAAAAAATCCACTAAACCAAGACCAATATTACCAATTTAAAACTTTTCTACATTGGAACCTGATTTTACTGCCCGAACAAGACCAAAATTTCCAAAAACAAAGTGACTGAAAAAAACCCCCAACTATTCCCCGTCAGTACCCCAAAAACCCAAAATTTTAAAAGCCCAAAAGTGAAATTTTTGTGGTATAAAACTAGTGTACACAGTTGCTCCCAAAAGAAAGGAAAATTACTTCCCCTTTCAGGGACCATATAGTGGTAGACCCCCAGTGTACAAAAGGCTCTGCAGAAATGGGATTTTACCCCCATACAGTGCCAAAAATAGG
>JAODAL010083484.1:0-11239 GCA_025379985.1 Phyllomedusa bahiana
AAAGAGGAAAGAACCAGCCTCATGTATATCTCAATACCACCAAAAAGAGACCTATAAGATGTCAGACACCAGCTTAGTTATAACCTACAACCACACCATAGAGAGACCATATGGTTATCAGACACATGCTCAGGTATAACATACAACACTGCCATATAGAAACCACATAGAGAACAGACACCAGCTAAGTTATAACCTACAACATCTCCAGTTAGAGACCACATAGAGGTCAGACACCAGTTTCAGGTAAAACCTACAACACCGCCATATAGAGACTACATAAGTCAGAGACCATTTCAGGTATAACCTTCACACCACCATATATGAATCTCATAGAGTCAGACAGCACTCAGTAGAACCTACACACCGCCATATAGAGACCACATATGGGGTCAGACACCAGCTCAGGTATAACCTACAACACCACCATATAGAGACCACATAGTGGTCAGACCCAGCTTCAAGTTATAACCTACAACACCGCCATATAGAGACCACAAAGTGGTCAGACCACCAGCCTCAGGATAACACATCACCGACATATAGATGCCACATAGTGGTCAGACACCAGCTCAGGTAAAAACAACACACCACCGTATAGAGACACATAGAGTTTCATCAACCCAGCTCAGGTAAAACCTTACATCATCGCCATATAGAGTCCACATAGTGGTCAGACACCAGCTAAGGTGTAAACTACAATATCACCATATAGAGACCACAGAGGACAGACACCAGCTCAAGGTATAACCTAAAACACCACCATATAGAGACAAAATAGTACGACTCCAGCTCAGTTATAACCTTCACACCGCCATATAGTGGATCTCATAGAGGTCAGACACCAGACTCCGATAAACCTACAACACCTCCATATAGTTACCAACTAGAGTTCAGTAACCAGCTCAGGTATAACCTACAACACCGCCATATAGCGACCACAGATAGAGATAAATACACCAGCTCAGTATAACTACAACACCACCATAAATAGAGCACATAGTGGTCAGACACCAGCTCAGGTATAAACCACCAACACTTCTATATAGAGACCCACATAGAGGTAAACGACCAGCTCAGGTATATCCTAACAACACCACCATGATATAGACAACATATAGGTCAGACACCAGCTCAGGATAACCACAACACCACCATATAGAGACCACATAGAGGGTTCAGACACCATTCAGGTATAAACCTACAACACCGCCATAAATAGAGACTACATAAGGTCAGAAGACCAGATAAGGTAATAACCTACAACTCCACCATATAGAGACCACATAGTGGTCAGACACTATCTTAGGTATAACCTACAACACCACCATATAGAGACCACATAGTCGTAAGACACCAGCTCAGGTATAACCTACAACATCACCATATAGAGACTACATAGTGGTCAGACACCAGCTCAGGTATAAACTACAACACCGCCATATAGAGACCACATAGTGGTTCAACACCAGCTCAGGTATATACCTACAACACAGACAAAATAGAGACCAATAGTGGTCATACACCACAGCAGTATAACTTACAACACCTCCGTATAGAGACCACATAGTGGTCAGTCACCAGCTCAGGTATAACCTACAACACCGCCATATAGAGACCACATAGTGGTCAGACACCAGCTAAGGTATAACTTACAATATCACCATATAGAGACCACATAGAGGTCAGACACCAGCTCAGGTATAACCTAAAACACCACCATATAGAGACCACATAGGGGTCATACACCAGCTCAGGTATAACCTTCAACACCGCCATATAGTGATCTCATAGAGGTCAGACACCAGCTCAAGTATAACCGACAACACCGCCATATAGAGACCTCATAGAGGTCAGACACCACTCCGGATAACCAACCAACCCCACCATATAGAGACCACATAGAGGACAAAACCAGCTCAGGATAAACCTACAACACCGCCATATAGAACCCATAAGGTAAGACACCAGCTCAGGTATAACCTATAACACCACCATATCGAGACCACATAGTGGTCAGACACCAGCTCAGTATAACTACAACACGCTATATAGAGACCACATAGAGGTAAGACACCACTCAGATATAACCTAACAACACCGCCATATAGAGACCACATAGAGTAAGACACCACCTCAGGTATAACCTACAACACCACCATTTAGAGAGCACATCGTGGTCAGACACCACTCAGGTATAACTACAACACTGCATATAGAGACCCACATAAGTATGACACCACTCAGGTAAACCTACACCCACCATTATAAGACACACATGAGTCAGACACCACTCAGGTAAAAACTACACAACCACCCATATAGAGACCCACATAGAGGTTAGACACCAGTTTCAGGTATAACCTACAACACCGCCATATAGAGACAAACATAGAGGTCAGAGAACCAGTTCAGGTATAACCTACAACACCACCAGATAGAGAACCACATAGTGGTCAGACACTAATCTTAGTATAACCTACAACACCACATATAGAGACCCACATAGTTGTAAGACACCACTCAGGTATAACCTACAGACACCACCATATAGAGACTACATAGTGGGCTCAGAACACCAGCCTCAGTATAATCTACAACACTCTGACATATAGAGACCCAAAGAGGTCAGACACCCGCTCATGTATATCCTACAACACTGACATATAGAGAACCACATAGTGTCAGACACCAGCTCAGTAAAAACTCAACACCGGACATATAGAGACCAAAAGTGGTCAGACACCAGCTCAGGTATAACTTACACTCCGCCGTATAGAAGACCAACATTGGGGGGGGGGGGGGGGGGGGAGAGTCATCACCAGCTCAGTAATAACCTACAACACCGCATATAGAGACCACATAGTGGTCAGACACCAGCTAAGGTATAACTTACAATATCACAATAGAGACACATAGAGGTCAACACCAGCTCAGGTATAACCTAAAGACACCACCCATATAGAACCACAAGGGTCATACACCAGCTCAGTATAACCTTCAACACCGCCATATAGTGGATCTCATAGAGGTCAGACACCACTCAAGTATACACGACAACACCGCATATAGAGACCTCATAGAGGTCAGAAACACCAGCTCCGTATAACCTACAACACCACCATATAGAGACCACAAGAGGTCAGAAACCCTAGCTCAGTTATAACCTACAACACCCCATATAGAGACCACATAGAGTAAGACACAGCTCATGTATAACCTACAAACACCACCATTAGAGACCACATGAGTGTTCAGACACCATCTCAGGTATAACCTACAACACAGCTATATAAGACCACATAGAGTAAGACACCAGCCAGTATAACCTAAACACCGCCAATAGAGACACATAGAGGTAAGACACCAGCTCAGGTATAACCTACAACACCGCCATATAGAACCAAATAGAGTCAACACCAGCTCAGGTATAACCTACAACACCACAAATAGACGACACATAGAGGCAGACACCAGCTCAGGTATAACCTACAACACCGCCATATAGAGACCACATAGAGGTCAGACACCAGATCAGATGTAACCTACAATACCGCCATATAGAGACCACATAGAGGTCTCTATATGTGAACCGAGAGTCTCAAAGTTTTTTCACATAGAGGAAAGACACCAGCTCAGGTATATGCTCAACACCACCAAATAGAGACTACACAGAGGTCCGACACCAGCTCAGGTATAACCTACAACACCGCCATTATAATACCACATAGAGGTCAGACACCAGAGCAGGTATAACCTACAACACCGCCATATAGAGGACAGACATCAGCTCAGGTATAAGATACAACACCGCCATATAGAGACCACATAGAGGAAAGACACCAGCTCAGGTATATCCTCAATACCACCAAATAGAGACCCTATAGAGGTCAGACACCAGCTTAGGTATAACCTACAACACCACCATATAGAGACCAGATAGTGATCAGACACCAGCTCAGTATAACCTAACAACACCGCCATAAGAGCCACATAGATATCAGACACCAGCTAAGATTATAAGACCTACAACACCACCATATAGAACCCACAGAGAGGTCAGACACCAAGTTCAGGTATAACCAAAACACCGCATATAGAGACTACATAGAGGTCAAGAGACCAGTTCAGTATAACCTATAACACCGCCATAAAGAGACCACATAGTGGACAGACACGAAAGCATCAATAAAAACCTACAACCCGCCGAAAAGAGACCACATAGTGTCAGACACCAGCTCAGTTTATAACCTACATCAACACCATATAGAGACATGATAGTGATCAGACACACTCAGGTATAAACTTACAACACTGCCATATAGGAAACAACATAGAGATCAGACACAGCTAAGGATAACCTACCAACCCACCATAAAAGACCACATAGAGGTCAGACACCAGTTCAGGTATAACCTACAACACCGCCATATAGAGACTACATAGAGGTCAGAGACCAGTTCAGGTATAACCTACAACTCCGCCATATAGAGACCACATAGTGGTCAGACACTATCTTAGGTATAACCTACAACACCACCATATAGAGACCACATAGTCGTAAGACACCAGCTCAGGTATAACCTACAACACCACCATATAGAGACCACATAGTGGTCAGACACCAGCTCATATAACTACAACACCGCCATGATAGAGAACCAATAGAGGTCATACACCCGGCACAGTTAAACCTACAACACCGACATATAGAGACCACATAGTGGTCAGACACCAGCTCAGGTATAACCTACAACACCGACATATAGAGACCACATAGTGGTCAGGCACCAGCTCAGAAATAACTTACAACACCGCCGTATGGAGACCACATAGAGGTCAGACTCCAGCTCAGGTATAACCTACAACATCGCCATATAGAGACCACATAGTGGTCAGACACCAGCTAAGGTATAACCTACAATATCACCATATAGAGACCACATAGAGGTCAGACACCAGTCAGGTAGTATCCGACAACTAACCGCAATAAGAGACTTCATAGAGGTCAGAGACCAGTTCAGGTATAACCTACAACTCCGCCATATAGAGACCACATAGTGGTCAGACACTTTCTTAGGTATAACCTACAACACCACCATATAGAGACCACATAGTGGTCAGACACCAGCTCAAGTAAAACCTACACACCGCATATAAGACCACATAGTGGTTAGGACACCAGCTCAGGTCTAACCTACATCACCGACAATATTAAGGCTCACATAGTGGTCCATACACCGCTCAGGTATAACCTAACCAACACCACCGTATGGACCACATAGAGTTCAGTCACTAGCTCAGGTAAACCTACAACAACGCCATAATAGAGACCACATAGTGGTCAGACACCAGCTAAGGTGTAAACTACAATATCACCATATAGAGACCACAGAGGACAGACACCAGCTCAAGGTATAACCTAAAACACCACCATATAGAGACAAAATAGGGATCAGACACCAGCTCAGGTATAACCTTCAACACCGCCATATAGTGATCTCATAGAGGTCAGACACCAGCTCCGGTATAACCTACAACACCACCATATAGAGACCACATAGAGGTCAGAAACCAGCTCAGGTATAACCTACAACACCGCCATATAGAGACCACATAGAGGTAAGACACCAGCTCAGGTATAACCTACAACACCACCATATAGAGACCACATAGTGGTCAGACACCAGCTCAAGTATAACCTACAACACCGCCATATAGAGACCACATAGTTGTCAGACACCAGCTCAGGTATAACCTACATCACCGACATATAGAGGCCACATAGTGGTCAGACACCAGCTCAGGTATAACCTACAACACCACCGTATAGAGACCACATAGAGTTCAGTCACCAGCTCAGGTATAACCTACAACATCGCCATATAGAGACCACATAGTGGTCAGACACCAGCTAAGGTATAACCTACAATATCACCATATAGAGACCACAGAGGACAGACACCAGCTCAAGGTATAACCTAAAACACCGCCATATAGAGACCACATAGAGGTAAGACACCAGCTCAGGTATACTCACAACACCAACATATAGAGACCACATTGAGGTCAACACCAGCTTCAGGTAATAACAACAACTCCACCATATAGAGATCCACATAAAGGTCAGACACCAGCTCAGGTATAACCTACAACACCGCCAATAGAGACCACAAAGAGGATCAGACACCAGCTCAGATATAACCTACAATACCGCATATAGAGACCACAATAGAGGTCTCTATATGAGAACCGAGAGTCTCAAAGTTTTTTCACATAGAGGAAAGACACCAGCTCAGGTATATGCTCAACACCACCAAATAGAGACTACACAGAGGTCAGACACCAGCTCAGGTATAACCTACAACACCGCCATATAGAGACCACATAGAGGTCAGACACCAGCTCAGGTATAACCTACAACACCGGCATATAGAGGACAGACATCAGCTCAGGTATAAGCTACAACACCGCCATATAGAGACCACATAGAGGAAAGACACCAGCTCAGGTATATCCTCAATACCACCAAATAGAGACCCTATAGAGGTCAGACACCAGCTTAGGTATAACCTACAACACCACCATATAGAGACCATATAGTGATCAGACACCAGCTCAGGTATAACCTACAACACTGCCATATAGAGACCACATAGAGATCAGACACCAGCTAAGGTATAACCTACAACACCACCATATAGAGACCATATGGAGGTCAGACACCAGTTCAGGTATAACCTACAACACCGCCATATAGAGACTACATAGAGTCAGAGACCAGTTTCAGGTATAACCACAACTCCGCCAAATAGAGACCACATAGTGGTCAGACACTTTCTTAGTATAACCTACAACACCCACCATATAGAACGCCACATAGTCCTAAGACACCAGCTCAGTATAACCTACAACACCACATAAGAGACTACATAGTGGTCAGACACCAGCTCATGGTATAATCTACAACACCGCCATATAGAGACCACATAGGAGGTCAGACCACCCGCTCAGGTAAACCTACAACACCGACATATAGAGAACCAATAGTGTCAGACACCAGCTCAGGTATAACCTACAAACACCGGACATAATAGAACCACATAGTGGTCCAGACACCAGCTCAGGATAACTTTACACACCGCCGTAATAGAGACCACAATAAGGTCAGACTCCAGCTCATGTATAACCTACAACCCCGCCCGATAGAGACCACATATGTCATGACACAGCTACGGTAAACTTACAATATCACCATATATAGACCTCCACATAAGAGTCAACACCAGCTCAGGTAAAATCTAAACACCACCATATCGAGACCACATAGGGGTCATACACCAGCTCAGGTATAACCTTCAACACCACCATATAGTGATCTCATAGAGGTCAGACACCAGCGCAGGTATAACCTAAAACACCGCCAAAAAGAGACCACATAGGGGTCAGACACCAGTCTCAGTAAACCTACAACACCACCATATAGAGACCACATAAGTGGTCCAGACACCAGCCTCAAGTATAACCTACAACACCGCCAATATACGAGACCACATAGTTGTCCAGACACAGCTCAGGTATAACCTACATCACCGACATATAAGAGCCACATACTGGTCAGCACACCAGCTCAGTAATAACCTACAACACACCGTATAGAGACCACATAGAGTTCAGTCCACCAGCTCAGTATAACCTACAACATGCCATATAGAGACCACATAGTGGTCAGAACACAGCCTAAGGTATAACCTACAATATCCCATAAGAGACTCACAGAGGACAGACACCACGTCAAGGTATAACCTAAAACACCGCCAATAGAGACCACATAGAGGTAAGACACCAGCTCAGGTATAAACCTACAACACCACATATAGAGACCACATAGAGGTCAGACGACCAGCTCAGTAAAACCTACAACCACACATATAGAGACCCATAGAGCGTCAGACACCAGCACATGTATAACCTACAACACCGCCATATAGAGACCACATAGAGGTCAGACACCACTCAGATATAACCTACAATACCGCGCATATAAGACCAACCATAGAGGTCTCTAAATTGTTGAACCGAGAGTCTCAAAGTTTTTTCACATAGAGGAAAGACACCAGCTCAGGTATATGCTCAACACCACCAATTAGAGACCACACAGAGGTCAGACACCAGCTCAAGTATAACCTACAACACCGCCATATAGAGACCACATAGAGGGTCAGACACCAGCTCAGGTATCAAACCTACAACACCGCATATTAGAGGACAACAACAGCTCAGTATAAGCTAACAACACCGCCATATAGAGAACACATAGAGGAAAGACACCAGCTCAGGTATATCCTCAATACCACCAAATAGAGACCCTATAGAGGTCAGACACAGCTTAGGTATAACCTACAACACCACCATATAGAGACCATATAGTGATCCAGACACCAGCTCAGGTATAACTTACAACACTTGTCCCATATAGAGAGACCACATAGAGACAGACACCAGCTAATGAATAACCTACAACACCACCATATAGAGACCCACATAGATGTCCTGACCACCAGTTCAGGTATAACCTACAACACCGCCATATAGAGACCACAAAGTGTCAGACACCAGCTTACGGAATAACTTAACAATATCACCATATAGAGACCACATAGAAGTCAGACACCAGCTCAGGTTAACCTAAAACACACCATATAGAGACCACATAGGGGTCATACACCAGCTACTGGTATTACCTTCAACACCACCATATAGTGATCTCATAGAGGTCAGACACCAGCTCAGGTATAACCTACAACAACCGCATAAAGAGAACCACATAGGGTAAGACACCAGTCTCAGGTATAACCTACAACACCACCATATAGAGACCATAAATAGTGGTCAGACACCAGCTTCAAGTTAACCTACAACACCGCCAATAAAATACCACATAGTTGTTCAGACACCCTGCTCAGGTATATCCTACATCACCGACATAAAGAGGCCCACATAGTGGTCATACACCAGCTCAGGTATAACCTACAACACCACGTATAGAGACCACATAAGAGGTTCCATTCACCACTCAGGTATAACCTACAACGATCGCCATATAGAACCACATAGTGGTCAGACACCAGCTCAGGTATAACCTACAATATCACCATATAGAGACCACAGAGGACAGACACCAGCTCAAGGTATAACCTAAAACACCACCATATAGAGACAAAATAGGGATCAGACACCAGCTCAGGTATAACCTTCAACACCGCCATATAGTGATCTCATAGAGGTCAGACACCAGCTCAAGTATAACCGACAACACCGCCATATAGAGACCTCATAGAGGTCAGACACCAGCTCCGGTATAACCTACACATCAACACCATATACAGACCACTTAGACGGTCGACACCAGCTCAGGTATACCTACAACACCGCCATATAGATGACCCACATAGAGGTAAGACACCAGCTCATTTATAACCTTACAACACCGACATATGAGACCACATTAGTGGTCAGACACCAGCTCAGGTAAAACCAACAACACTGCTAATAGAGACCACATAGAGGTAAGACACCAGCTCAGGTATAACCTACAACACCACCATATAGAGACCACATAGAGGTCAGACACCAGCTCAGGTATAACCTACAACACCGCCATATAGAGACCACATAGAGGTCAGACACCAGCTCAGATATAACCTGCAATACCGCCATATAGAGACCACATAGAGGTCTCTATATGTGAACCGAGAGTCTCAAAGTTTTTTCACATAGAGGAAAGACACCAGCTCAGGTATATGCTCAACACCACCAAATAGAGACTACACAGAGGTCAGACACCAGCTCAGGTATAACCTACAACACTGTCATATATATAACCACATAGAGTCAGACACCACTCAGATATAACCTACAACACTGCCATAGAGAGACCACATAGAGGTCAGACACCAGCGCAGGTATAACCTACAACACCGGCATATAGAGGACAGACATCAGCTCAGGTATAAGCTACAACACCGCCATATAGAGACCACATAGAGGTCAGACACCAGCGCAGGTATATCCTCAATACCACCAAATGGGAACCCTATGAGGTCAGACCCAGCTTAGGTTTAACCTACAACAACCCATATAAGACCTATAGTGATCAGACACACTCGGTTAGCCCAACACTCCCAATAAGACCACATAAGATCAAACCAGCAAAGGGTATAACCTACAACACCACCATATAAGACCATAGGGAGGTGGACACCAGCTCATATAACCTACATCCCCCATATAGAGACCACATAAGGCAACCCCACTCAGGAAAAACCCTACAACACCACCTATAGAAAACCAATAGAGGTCAGATACCAGTCGGGTATAACCTCAACACCGCCAAATAGAGACCACATAGGGGTAAGACCCGCTCAGGATAACCACAACACCGCCAAATAAGACCTATAGTGATAAACCCCCACCAATTGCATAAATACAGTGATACAGCACTACCAACCAGAACAAAATAACCCCCCCTGAAATGGGACTCACAGGAGACATCTGATGAGTTGTTCTCTGAATTGTTCTTTTTTTCTTTTCTTCTCCATCCGTCCAAGACTATCATGGCGACTTCTCCCGGCCACAACTCATCCCTGTAGAATTTACTGCACAAACATCTTAGAATCCTCAATTTATCAGCCCTTCCCTATCAATTCCTTCCTCTGTTATGGGTGCCCTCCATTAAGTAAGTAGGTAGTAATCTTGCCCACCATTAAAGGGGGGTATAAATTTCAGAATGGCCAAAAATAAGGGGACATGAAAACAAGCCTTGCGTTGGATGTCATTTGCAAAGCTGTCTTTTTCACAGGATCCCTTTTCTTAGATTTTTGTAAACACTGGGGTCGGGTCCCAGCCCCCTGGTGGTATTTCCCCTCTCTCCCTCCGAATAAGGGAAGGCAACAACTTTCACTCTGTACAGTAACAGCCCCCTGTAACCTGCACCTGCTTCAAACAAACAGAAAAACAGCAACATTGTCTCGGGGCCTTAATGCTCCCGTTTAAACATAGAAGGGGACTGTCTTTTTGCCTGGATGATTTCAGGAAAAACCCGAACTATGAAGCATACATCCCCTTTAAATATTAGTATCTATACACCAGTAGGTAGGTAACTTTTCCCCGTGGAAAAAATTCGCCCACTGTAAAGGCTACACCCCCTTTGGGAAATAAATACCCCTGGTTTTTTAAT
>JAODAL010083485.1:0-11239 GCA_025379985.1 Phyllomedusa bahiana
TAATGCCCCCCTGAGCAGTAACCCTCCCTTTGCCAGTGTTCCCTGTAGCCAGTGATCCCCTTAGAGAACCCCCCATGTAGCCCCCACCCCCCCCCCCCCCCCCCCCCGCCCCTACCCCCCTGTACCAGTCTCCCCCCCCTTGTAGCCAGGGATGCCCCCTTGTAGCCAGTGATGCCCCTTGTAGCCAGTATGCCCCTGTAGCAGTAGAAGCCCCCCTGTAGCCTAATGCCCCTGTAGCCAGTAGAGCCCCTCCTGTAGCATAAATGCCCCTTTTGCCAAGATGTCCCCCCTTGTAGCCATTTGATCCCCCCCCTGTAGCCAGTGATGCCCCCATTGTAGCCAGTGATGCCCCTGTAGCAGTGATGCCCCCTCAGCCAGTATGCCCCCTGGCCATAATGCCCCGAGCCAGTGATCCCCCCTGTAGCCAAGTGACCCCCCTGTACCAGTAGACGCCCCCCTGTAGCCAGTGATGCCCCCTGTACCCAGTAGATGCCCCCCGTACCCAGTGATGCCCCTGTAGCCAGTGATTCCCCCCACTGTTAGCCAGTGATGCCCCTGTAGCCAATGATGGCCCCCTGTAACTAATTATAAAATAACAAAAGATACTACCTCGGTCCCGCGCGTCCCGGCCCGGGAAACTGCTGAGCGGGTGGGAGCTGCTGAGTGGTGTAAGCAGCGGGGACGTTATCAGTGCTTACACTGTCACGCAGCCCCAGGATCTCCCCGGGCGGCAGAGCTGCCTCTGCCGCCGAGGGGACCCAGCATCACAGGGGACTCGGTTGAAGCCGTGCGCCCCCTGCGACGCTGATACAGGGGAGGAGGCAGGACGGGAACGATCCGTCTCGCCTCCTCCCTGTGACAACAGCAGCTGTGGGCTCTGCGCGACAGTTCTAAAACAGGCGCGCAGAGACAGGGGCGATCCTCCGGGTGGGCGGGGGCGAGCGGTCGCGGCGCCCCCCTCGGTTGAGCGGAGCCGGGCGCCCGGGCGATTCGCCGCCCACCCTCCCTAGGAACGGCCCTGAGCTCTAGTGAAAATCCATGTCCCAAGAGAGTTAAAGCAGTGCTGGAAAATAATGATGGCCACACAAAATATTGATGCTTTGGGCACAATTTGTACATTTTCACTTAAGGGTGTACTCACTTTTGTTGCCAGCGGTTTAGACATTGATGACTCTGTGTTGAGTTATTTTGAGGAAACACCAAATTTACATTGTTATACAAGCTGTACACTGAGTAATTTACAGTTGAAACCAGAAGTTTACATACACAAATTATAAAAGAACATATGCATGTTTTTTTCCACTATTCTGACATAAAATTTCAGAATAAACCTTACCTGTTTTAGGTCAACTAGGATTTCCAAAATTATTTACATTTGCCAAATGAAGAATAATAAGAGAGGGAGAATTTTTAAGGCATTTTTATTACTTTCTGCAAAGTCAAAAGTTTACATACACTAGGATTACAATGCCTTTAAAACATTTGGAACAGCCTATATGATTATGTCACATCTGAGTTAATTAGAAACACATCTTTGGATGTTTTTTTTAAGCACACCAGAAACATACTGCTTCTGTGTGTAACATCATGAGAAAGACTAAAGAAATCAGCCGAGATATCAGGAAGAGAATTGTGGACTTGCACAAGTATGGATCATCTTTGGGTGCAATTTCCAGATATTTTAAGGTGCCTCATTCATCTGTACAAACAATTATATGCAAGTAAAAACAAGATAGGAATGTCCAGCCATCATACCGCTCAGGAAGGAGATGGGTTCTGTGTCTCAGAGATGAACCTGCTTTGGTCCAACATGTGCATATAAACCCAAGAACAAAAGCAAAAAATCTTGTGAAGATGCTGGCGGAAGCTGTTAAAACGGTGTCATTATCCACAGTGAAACGAGTACTGTATCAACATGGGCTGAAAGGCCATTCTTCCATGAAGAAGCCATTACTCCAAAAGAAATATACAAAAGCCAGATTGTTTGCAAATGCACACAGGAACAAAGATCTATATTTTTGGAAACACATCCTGTGGTCTGACAAAACTAAAATTTAACTTTTTGGCCATTATGACCAAGGTTACATTTGGATGCAAAAGGGAGAAGCTTGGAAGCCTTAGAACACCATCCCAACTGTGAAACACGGGGGTAGCAGCACCATGTTGTGGGTTTGTTTTTGCTGTAAAAGGGACTGGTGCACTTCACAATATAGATGGCATCATGAGGAAAGAAGATTATGTGGCAATACTGAAGCAACATCTCAAGACATCAGCCAGGAAGTTAAAGCTTGGGCAGAAAGGGTCTTCCAAAATGGACAATGACCGAAGCATACTGCCAAACTGGTTACAAAGTGGGTAAGGATAACCAAGTCATGTTTTTGAATTTTTCATCACAAAGGCCTGATCTCAATCCTATTGAAAAATGTATGGGCATAAGTGAAGTGCAGTGGAGAAAAGGTAACCTACAAACATGGCTCAGTTACACTAGTTCTATTAGGAGGGATGGGCCAAAATTCCTACCAACTATTGTGAGAAGCTTGTGGAAGGATATCCAAAACATTTGACCCAAGTCATACAGTTTAAGGGCTTCCTAAACTGTAAACTTCTGGTTTCAACTGTACATTAAAGTGTCATGTCTTTAGTGTTGTCCCATGAAAATATATAATACAATATTTACAAAAATGTGACACTTTTGTGAAATACTATGGGGTCTTTACAGCCAAAAACTCCTTTAAAAAGGTTTTCTCCCTCCACTTTGTGCAGCTCTTTCTCTTTTCTTGAACACAGCTAATCAAGTCCACTTGGCTGTATTCTGGACTTCGATAGAAATGAAGGGAGAGAGTTGCACAAATGTGGCTCCATCTTTGTTACCTGTGACTGCCGATGAGCCAGCTGCAAGCTGGGGTAAAAGGAATACCCCTTTTAACTAAAGAATGCCTGCAGCCACTTTAGGGAAGTAAATACTCTTCTCACTTCAATATTCTTATTACCCACAGATACCTTTCATATAGTCTAAACCTAAATGGACACCAGACTTAAAAAAATATCTAAAAATGTGTCCTATAGATAAGTTTATAATCTTTTAAGAAAATTGCAAAAACAGGCAGTTTTTGCTGAAATTGTGCAGAAAAAGAAGGACCCCAGTGGCATAACCACAAGGGAAACAGAGGCAGTCTTCTGGCACATCAAGCCCATCAGAGCTCAGTACACAAGTCACATACTGTATCCAGCATCCGAACTCTGTGTGTGACATCACATACAAGGTTCCTGATGCTGGATAGTGCAGTGCTCTTACATAAGAGCCAGGAAGGGGAGAGGTTAGTAAATGCTGTATCTGGGGTCTGTTTCATTTTGGAGTCTAAGGTCTGATTTGGGGACTGATTTCAAAAGTTAAGCATAGGGCTCTGCCCCTTCTAGTTGCACACTTGTGCAGTAACTTCCTCCTAGTGGTAACAGCAGTGTGCATCAGTGTGACATCACTATTGAAACTGAAGGTTTTGAGTCAGGGCAGTAGTTAATGGACAAAATTAAGCTAGGCTGAACTGTGCACAAAGTTAATATGTATCGATTTGTTCACCCTAGATTACACACTCTATGTTCTGATTCAATGTTACATTTCTTTTTATCACCCATTTTGTTAAGTCAATCCAAAATTTTTCCTCTCCAAAAATGTCCACAGCAACTGCTCACTACTAAACTGCCCACTATTGCGAATAATCTTCCCTCACTCTGAGAAGGTTCAAGCACCCTCCACACTGCCAATTTCAGATGGAAGAAGTCCTGCAGTTTAGCTGGCTTTGCTAACCTGGGTTATTGAACATCCTTATGGTCAGGTCAAAGAGAACGAAGATGCATGTCACTGTATTCGGAACCCCCCAAAAATGAATGTCGAGTGTTGCAAATGCACTGGACCTGTATTTACTGCAGTTGCACCATTCTTTCATCTGTCAAGAGCCAACAGAAAACTTTTGGTGGGCCATTATTGTGCAGGCCTGGAAAGGGGGGTTGGGCCTAGTCCCCAATGACCATAATGGAGTGATGTTAGTACTGCAATACTTAAAGGGGTTTTCTCGTTTCAGCATTTTGCAGCCATTTATGTTGGTGGTTAAGCAGAGCTTGTGAAATGGATGGGCGTGTTTCTTCTACCAGCAGGGCGTATCTGCTCTCTCTGCAGACATGCTCCAAAGTGTGCACGTGAGGATTCATTCTGTGTGAGCTGGGGGAAAGGAGAGGTTATCAGCTGTCTTTAGAAGTGAAAAGCTAAGTGTAAGTCGGTAGTGTATATCTACATTTCTCGCTCTCTCTACATACTTTATAACTAGAATGGGCATTTGACATTCAAGATGCTGGGAAAGATGAGTGATTTTTTTTCTCTGCCTCTCTCTCACATAGTGCTATATCCTGCAGATTATTACACCTCTGACCTCTACAGATCTGCAGAACAAAACTATACACTTTATCTGTTTGTGTTTACATGGGGCTGCACATCTCTCTGCTGCTGGACCTCTGATCACAGTCAGTGAATCTCACCCTCCTCCGCACCCTACTTCGCACCTTCCACTGATTGCAGTCAGTGAATCTCACCCTCCCCTGCCCACTACCTCACACCTACCACTAATTGCAGTCAGTGAAAATCTCTCTCTCCTGCTTATACATATGTCCCCCAGCGCGCTCTCCTCCACAACCAGTCCTCTGCATCTCCTGTGTGTGCGGGCTCTCGTTCAAGACTGGGGCGGTACACGACTCGGCCGTCAGCCAATAATAAACTAGTAGGGTGTAACCCAACCTGTAAACAATCTCCGTGGCTAAGGACAAGTAAACTAGCCCATTCTCTAAAACCATAGCACTTTGCTAATGGTAACCAAGGATGTGCAAGCTTACATTTTTGGTCCCCTCATTTTAAAATGATCTTTGTAGCGAGAAAACCCCTTTAAGGATCTAAAATAAAGAATTGGTAAAGCCCCAAGACAAGAATTACTTTTTATATAGATGGTTTTATATGTTTGTCGTCTTCATTGACTTGCCTGTTATTGTTCTGTACATTTTTTGTAGCATTCTCTGTAGATTTTCCAGCATTTTTTCTTTGAGGACCAAGATCTGCAGTAGAAATGTCGTAAAAGAGTAACTTGTGAAATATCTTACGTGCTTTAATTTACCAAGATTTACCAGATTCTTGAAAGATAATCTGCCTAGATATCGTCCAATGTGCAAGTGAGGAAGGGGATTTATCTAGGAAGATTTACAGAGGTAGCAAATGTTCAGGATGTAGATATTATACCGTTGCTCTGTTTGTAATGACACTTTAAGATTTTAAGATTTTTTTCTAAACTCTGGAATACTCCTTGAAGTTACACCTCTGTCTATCATCTTTCACTGGTGATCCAAAGATCTGACTACACACTATCAGATCGGAGTGTTTAACAAGTTGTAGTGCAGATCTTATTGTATTAAAAGAAAGTCACTTTATTTTCCGAACAATGCGTTTCGTGTTTATCACACATGATAAACCTGATGAAGTGTGTTAAACACGAAAATAAAGTGACTCGCCAGTGGAAATCCAAAAAACACTTCTTTATGGAATACAAGCTCACTCCATGTGGGGTGCAGAGTGTGGAAATACAGCGGTGGTCTAACAATACATCGAGTATCGATGATAAGCGGGCAGTGAGTGCCAAACCTGATGCACAACCCCAAGAGGTGAGTACCTTGATATCTATCTTTTTATTTCTAACAAGATCTATTACACCAGGAAGCGCTTGTCTTTCTTTCTTTTGTTTTCTGTCTACCAACTTTGGAATCTAAGGGCCTCAGGTATGAAAACTGTCTAGGTGTAAGACTTTTCGTTGCCCATAGCAACCAATCAGAGCTCCCCTTTCATTTTTTCAGTGCACTATATGAAATAAAAGTGGAGCTCTGATTAGTTGCTATGGGCAACAAAGAAAGTTTTAGATCCAGACACTTTTCATATATGAGGCTCTAAAAGTCTGGAGAACCTCAGCGATGTAATGCTGGCTACACTTTGTACAAACATTTTGTACATGCTATATTGTATAAATATATCTAGCATTAGCACAACAGTATGCTAGACATATGGTATACATGACAACTTCGGTATCCAATATACCTTTTGGTTGTCGTCCAAGTATTCAAAACTTCCTAAAGATAATGCTACCTAGTTATGCAGCAGTATGGGACTTATGAGAAATATTGTAACATAATTAGATAAATTTGGTTTTTTTAAGAGCTTTGAAAAGCTGGAGAGCTCCCCCTGTAGAACTGTCATAGAAACCTCAAGTGTAAAAGCTGCCGCCCTAATGCTATATGTATATTTGGTAGTAGGACAATGGTAAATTGTATGAACAATCAGTATTTCGCTATCATTTAGTAAGGTAAATGGGAGCTCTCTGACTACCTCTCCCATGACTACTTTTCCATAGAATTCTATTGGAAACCACAGTGAATTAACAAACAGGGATCATAGGATCATAGGTTTTCCATAGAAGTCAGATTGTCAATATATATCAGTAAGCAATCCTTGGGGTATTCGACTTATTGCCCCATGTCCCAGTTTGAAAACCCTGGCAAAAAACATATTTTGCGAAGGGAAGCTCTGTCCAGCCAGCAGCTGCTGCGGAGCAAATTTGATATTGCATAGCAATAAGATGAAAAGATGTTGATATAATACAAGGTCGGCTCGAATCCTTCAGAACATAAGCCACTTTTACCAAGCACAAAAAGTGGTCCTGAGCAGGAACACCCTTTAATGCTGCCCTACTATGTACAGGAATTATTCAAATTAGACAATTCTTTTAATTGCTTAACACTAGAAAGCAAAGAAACCTTTGTAAACTATGAAAAACGTTCTCACCTGAGCTGTTTTACAGCTAGAACTAAACAATAGTGCCTTTACAACTCTAAAACAAAAGTTTGTTGTGTAACTCTCAAAGCAGAAATCAGTCACTTGAACAAAACATCATTTGGAAAAGACAGGTAGATAAAAAATTCAGATGAGAAATAACTGTGTGTGACTATGTTGAAATGTATGTCTACATTTTGTAAAAGATGGTATATATATTTGACCACTTCATAAATAATTTCTAAATATAGTACAGGCAGACCCCGACTTACAACGTTCTGACTTACATCTATCCTCTGGTTACAAATGGAAACTTATACCATCGGAACATTGCAAGCCTTTCTCTCCCCACTGCGTCTTGCAGCGGGCAAAGCACATAGTAGCTTTTCTTTACTTTCCTCCCTCCGTCCACCTTATGCTGGGAACCTCCGTCTTCAGGTCAGCACAACAGCCCTCCCTCATGCTGCTCTGGGCTTGCGCTGTCGTTCCCACTGTCTGTTTTTACTGCTTCTGGTCCCCCACCCATCCCTAGCCACCTCCAGTGTTAAATACAGCACTGTACACTGTCACCATCTATACAATTAGTACATGTGTGGCATGCTGGCATTTGTAGTTCTGGAAGTACCATTGCCAGCATGCCACACCACATATGTACTAATTGCATGGTGACTGATTAGTACCTGTGTTTAACATGTGTTGCTGTGACATGCTGGCACTTCTAGTTCCATGTTCCACAGCAGGAAATAGATGTGAAACTACAGGTGCCAGCACACCACAGCAGTACATGAGAGAGAGAAAGAGAGGTGAAATCTTCTCAACAGGGGCACAGACAGCAAAACAAATGTAAAAGGGGTATTAATTCTTCCCTGCGCTATCCAAAACTGAAAAAAACAAACTGCTGGAGTTACATTTAATAAATGTGCGTTCCGATTTACATATATATTCAATTTAAGAACAAACATACAGTTCCTATCCTGTTCGTAACCAGTAGGGATGGGCGATTATAATCAACAAAGTTGAAATCGGCACGATTTTTAGGCTGATTGGAAATTTCCGATCACGCGATATTTTAGGTGACAATCTTATAGATAATCTATTACTATCGCGCCATTTTCAGCGTTTCCTGTCATCTTGGCAGCCAGCCAATCAGCTATGAGGATAGAGGGGGGTGAGGAGGATGTACAACGTCACCACTTTGTGGTGTATGGATCTCATTAGCGGGAAAAAATCCATGACCTCGTTTTGCATAGACCAGCCTTTCCTGTTCAGCATCAGTCTTTCAGTGTCTAACATCAGAGCAAGACGTGTGCTGCGTGTCTCTCAATACAGCTCAGCTCAGTTCTTCTCTTTATTCATACAGACAACTAATGCTGTGAACATTAGAATATAGGTAGATTAGAGAATTTCAGTTCTTATTTAGTTAGACAGAGACTTTTAAAGAAGCATCTAGCATGGTCCAGCCACGGGGTGGGGAGGGCCGGACCGACAGACAGGCTTTGTAAAGGAGGGTGCATATTGTGCAGCCCAGACTCTGCTTTGAACCTGCACTGAAATGGCATTTTTTTACCACTTTTTGGCTAGCACACCTCGCACCTGAGGTGAAATTGTACCTTTTATTTTGTGCGTTCCAGTTTTTCCAAATAGCCAAGTTGTATGCTAATTTTGATACAGAAATTTTCTAGTAACTGTTCTCGTGTGACATTGCTGCAAAAAACGCAATTTCTCATTCGTGTAACTTTTAAATAGCTGTATTGCACGTGGTGCGGCCCAGTTGGATACAGAAATTTTCTAGTAACTGTTGGTGTATTTCATTGGTGTAAAAACCACCTTTTGTTATCCGAATAACTTTTAAATAGCTGTATTGCACGTGGTGCGGACCATGTTTTTTGCAAAGAGCCACCTTGTACTTAAATTTGGATACAGAAATTTTCTAGTAACTGTTGGTGTATTTTATTGGTGCAAAAAACCACCTTTTGTTATACGTATAACCTTTAAAATAGCTGTATTGAAATAGGGGCGGCCCCAGTTTTTTTCAAAGAGCCACCTTGTACTTAAATTTGGATACAGAAATTTTGTAGTAACTGTTGGTGTATTTCCTTGGTGCAAAAACCACCTTTTCTTATCCGTATAACTTTTAAATAGCTGTATTGCACGTGGTGCGGCCCAGTTTTGTTCAAATAGCCACATTGTACGCCAATTTTTATAGAAACATTTTCTAGTAACTGTTCTCGTGTGTCATTGCTGCAAAAAACGCAATTTTTTATCCGTGTAACTTCTGAAAAGTTTTATTGCACTTGGTGAATCTCAGTTTGGCGCAGATAGCGCACTTGTATGATAGTTTGTTGAAAACTATCAATTCCTAGTCCTACTGGGCAGTTGTAAATCTCTGGGACTGAAGGAAGAACACTGTTGATTTGGTGTTACGGTTCTTGCACCAGACCGCATTTCACAGGTATTCGATAGAAACAATTCTGTTTCTAATACTAGTTGGCTGTTGGAAATTAGAGGAATTTAAGAATAGCTGTGATTTGCCGTCTTTCAATAAGAGACTGTCAAAAACTCTTCCATACCTTTTTAAATGTTTATCTTTCTGAGCATGGAGTGAAATGCAGGTGGTAAGCGAGCAAAAAGGGGTGTAGGACATGGAGGTAGAGGTATGAGAGAAGGTTCTCCTTCCAGTGCTGGCGACAACACGCAAGCCAGCAGATCGTCGGTTGCAGGACTGTCAGGCCTGTCATTGATGGGTCAGTGCCCTGTGAATCTCAGTAACGAAAATGGGGGTTCAAAGACTCCTTTTTCCGGCACTTTTTAATCTGTGGGTCAGACAGGTTTAAGGGTCATGCTGTGTTCCAAGACAGGGATAGTCAATGTCCAGTTCAAGTAAAATAATGGTTCAAATAATACTGCCTTCTGGCACTTTTTAATTTGTGGGTCATGCAGGTTTAAGGGTCAGGCTATGGTACAAGACAGGGATAGTGAATAGTCTGTCAGTTTTTTTTCTGTGACTCTTGTTTCCTAATTGTCTTGCCTAAGATGTAGCACATATCCAGTTTACTGTTGTGGATGTTAATTCCAGCTTCTCCACCCCTGTTTGGGTGTAAGAATGAAGGTGTTGTTCCTCTCCCAAAGACTTTAATGGTCATCGGCGATAATATGTTATCGACTATTGGATATTGTTATGATAATTGCCGATATCGACTGTCGAATCGATAACGATAGTTGACACAAACGCTCATCACTAGTAACCAGTGGACTGCCTGTAATATCACCCAAATTACAAGCTGAAGTTTGGGTAATAGGAGAGAACAGGCTGCCCTACCTATTTCCAACAACAGACTCCAGGTGCCACTGACAACACTCATATTTTACCAGGGAGAGAAAATGTGTAGCACAGAAGGTAGAAAACTGCCTATATTCTGCAGATAGTGATATAAGGTGCAGCATTGGGGTCAACATATACCACTAGTACAAGTGAAGACAACAGATGAGATTTTACAAATAATTACCCCTGATACCCTTTATTATCTGAACAACTGTTGTTTAATAATTGGAGCAATTCAGGATAAATATTTACTATGGAATAAATGTTAATGTGTTCTATGTAAACTATTAGCCAAATATTAATTACATGGGTACAATAAATAGACAACTTCAACATTCCCTTTAAAGGGGTTGTCTGGTGAAATAATTTACTGTTTTAAAGGAGCACACTGAGTTAAATAAATAAGATTAGCATTTCTTACCTCACCAACCCCTTGTCACTGCCATTCCAATGCTCACCAGCTCACCAGTGATCTCTACCTCCTGGTCCCATCTCTCACACACAGGAAGTGGTTAAAATGTCAATTCAGCCAATCACTGGCTGAGGCAAGTCACTGCTGCTTCGGCCACTGGTTGGCTCAGAAGGCATCTTCTTTTTGTAAAGACTCAACCCGGGAGTGGAGTTTTGTTTGGACCCAATAAGTATTGTCTGAAAAGCAGTTGCAAGGATGTGCAAAATTAAGACGGTATTCCAAACTTATTGATTAAATTTAAACATGTCGGAAAAGGAAAATAAACATATTACTAAATACATATTAGTTCTAATTTTGCTTTATTTCGAAGATAGAGTCATTTTTATTTCCATGCTTTTTTACTGATGATTTCATAGGTTACAGACCACCTCACTGCTCAAGCAGTGGCCAGGATGATTACATCAGCCTCTGCTGTGTCTTCTCAGCAGGACACTTTAGGGCTCATCCCCACGGCAAAGGACAAATACCGGTCGGGGTACGGCTTTTCTCCGTGATGAGCCTTCCTTCCCATTGATAGGTTCATATTCCGTCCGAAAACCAGACGGAAGAATGAACATGTTCAATATTTTTCGGGCAGCCAGTGTTTTTA
>JAODAL010083486.1:0-11239 GCA_025379985.1 Phyllomedusa bahiana
CAAGGGAGGTACAGGGGGCCCGGGGGCGGGAACCCACCATTTCCCCCTCCCTACTTGACGGCTGCCCGGGCGGCAGACGCAACTGGCGACAGCCCCTCGCTCTAGAGTGCTGGGGCCGTCAGAAGGAAGAAAGTAAGACACCCGGGGTCAATAACAAATCAGAAACGCCAAACCACAAATCAGAAAAAAAGGGGAAAAAACGTAAACAAGCCGGGCAAAACACGAACGGGACGAGGTACAAAAATCGGGAACAAACCGGGGGCAGGAGAAAAAGCCAGGTCAGGTACACGTAAGCAGAAAACAAACAACAGCACGGGTACAAGGCACCAGGAGAATATGGGCAGGGCAGCACCAGCGACAGGGATTTTAAATTGACCCCCAGAACCGCCCCTGTAGCTGATTGGAGCGGCCTCCGGGTCCTCCCATGGCGGGTGCGACACGCCCCCTGTCCGGATTTGGCGGCCTCGCCCACTCACACAGCCCCCCCAACTGTCTTCGGGGGGGGGTGCTGTCAGCTGCCAGAACTTGCCCCGCAGGCTGGCACAGCCAGCCCTGACACATAGGTTTTCCCACGCCCCCATTTTCAGCCCTGTGGGGGTCAGGGGGGCTTTGTCCACTTGCATGGGTTCCTCGCCAGCGGGCAGGGGGGACGACGTACCCCCTTTTTGGAATACAGGAGGGGGGGAAAACGCAAACCCCTGGCTGGTTCGCCCTTTGGGTGAAGCTCCTCCGCCTTTTCAGAAAAAGGGAAATGACTGAGGGGCCCCAAGGAGAAAAGGGGCACTTAAGGAGGCGGGGGGGACACGGGTGGGGGGCACCTTTGATTTGGCTGGAGAGGCCTTTCTTAAAAGTGGCGGCCAAAGCCGCATCGTTCCACGATAGTTCCGAGGCCAGGGTGCGCATAATCGCCCACAGAGGAATTTGCTTTTAAACCCCGCCCTGCCGTTGGGGATTTCCCAGGGGGGTTTTGTACAGATGAACGAGGCACCTTCAGGTCCCAAAAAATTGCCCCCCAAAGAGATCCAGATTTGTCAAGTTCCTTCCTGATACTTGGTGATTTATTTAGACTTTCCCATATTTTACACACAGAAGCAGTTAGGGCCTGCAACAAAGGGCCTTTTTCTCCAATTAATTTTGATCCGTGGTTGCATTTTAAAGGCGGGTTTTCTAAAGCCGGGTTGGGAGCAATCTCTGATCCCGGCTTATTGCGGTGGGTATAAAGCGGACTCCCCATATGAAATGGCACCAAACGCTTTAAAACCATGCACCTAAATGAAGGGGAGGTTTTTTTTAAGGTTTTCAAGGCTATCCCAAAGGGAAATTATCAATCGGAAATGAACCAGAAACCACCGCGCTGTGTGTAACATCAGGGAAGTCTAAAAACAAAAAGCAAGATATCAGGGAAAAGAATGTGGACTTTGCACAAGTCTGGTCATCCTTTGGGGGCAATTTTTAGATACCTGAAGGAGCCTCGTTTTATCTGTACAAACAATTATAACAAGTACAAACAAATGGAAAGTCAGCCAAAAACTGCTCAGAAGGAGAGGGTTTTTTTTTTTTTGGTGTCTCAAGGAACTGCTTTGGTCCCACAGTGCACATCAACCCAAGAACAAAAGCAAAAGACCTTGTGAAGATGCTGGGAGAAGCTGGTAAGATTGTGTCCTTATCCACAGTGAAGCGAGTCCTGTATCAACATGGGCTGAAAGTCCGCTCTGCCAGGAAGAAGCCATTGCTCCAAAAGAAACATAGAAAAGCCAGATTCCTGTTTGCAAATGCACAGGAACAAAGACCCACACTTCTGGAGACATGTCCTGGGGTCTAATGAAACTAAAACTGAACTGTTTGGCCATAATGATTATTGTTACGTTTGGAGTAAAAAGGGAGAAGCTTGGAAGGGTAAGACACCATCCAAACTGTGAAACACGGGGGCGGCAGCATCATGTTGTGGGGTTGTTTTGCTGCAGGAGGGACTGGTGCATTTCACAAAATAGATGGCATCATGAGGAAAGAAGATTATGTGACAATACTGAAGCAACATCTCAAGACATCAGCCAGGAGGTTAAAGCTTGGGCGGAAATGGGTCTCCAAATGGACAATGACCCGAAGCTGCTGCCCAAACTGGTTACAAAGTGGCTTAAGGGAAACCAAGTCAATGTTTTGGAGCGGCCATCACAAAGCCCTGATCTCAATCCTATTGAAAATTTATGGGCAAAGCTGAAAAGGCCGGTGCGAGCAAGACGACCTCCAAACATGGCTCAGTTACACCAGTTCTGTCAGGAGGAAGGGGCCAAAATTCCCACCAACTATTGTGAGAAGCTTGTGGAAGGATCCAGAACGTTTGACCCAAGTCCTACAGTTTAAGGGCAATGTCACCAAATACTAATGAAATGGAGGAAGCTGCTGACTTTGCAGAAAGTAATAAAAATGCCTTAAAAATTCTCCCTCTCATTATTCTGCATTTTGGGAATAGAAATAATTTTGGTTCCTAATTGACCTAAAAAACGGGAAGGTTTTCTGATTCATATAGAGAGAGAAAGAAAAACCTGCAGATTGGCTTTATATAAGAGGGGAGGGAAACTGCTGGTTTCAGCTGTATGTAGATGAAAAAATAATAAAGTTATTCTCAAAAAATGACAATTTTTTTTTTATTTTTTTATAGAAGTTAAAGGGGTTGTACCATTACATTAAATGGTCTTCAGAATAAGGGGACAGTGAAAACAAGCAACTTTGCAATTGGATGTCATTTGCAAAGCTGTCTTGTTTTCACAGTCTGCCTTATCTTCATTTTGTGTAAACACTGTTCCCCAGTGCCGGTCGGATCCCACCTTTTTGCATTTCATTGGCTGACGGCTCTACTAATTCACATTCTGTTCGGCCCCCGGTCATATTCACGGGAGCGCACATTCCTGCCTCTCTCACTCAGAATAAGGGGCCGACAACAATTTCACTCTGTACAGCCAGAAGCTCCTCACTGACACTGAAGCTGCTTCTATAATCAGAAAACAGCAGAATTGTGCCTCGGTGCCTAATGCTCCTGCGTGTAAGGTGCCATTAACAATTTCACTCTATACAGCCACCAGCTCCTCATTGATACTGCAGCTGTTTCTACAATCAGAAAACAGCAGAATTGTGCCTCAGTGCCTTGTGTAAACATAGAAGGGAGACAGATCTGTGCTCTGGATCAGTTCATAGAAGACTGGATTCAACTGCAACAAACCTCCAGCTGTGAGAGGAGAAGAGATCAGTGCACTGAGTTCATAGAAGACTCTAGACTGAATGCAGCCTGTGGTATGTAAACAACTCTTACAAAATAAAACTGCATAGGGAGAGGAACGACACCGTGACATGTGGAGGAGGGAGGCGGTTGAACACTCTGACTTGGAAGCCAGCATGAACAGTGAAGGGGGGATTATGTCATCCCCCTTCAGTTAAGAAACACCCAGCTGGGAGGGGAAGAAACGCCCCTGGATTTCAGGAAGTGAGAGCATCAAGCTTCAAGAGAACAGCCGAACTGATGAAGCGATACATCCCCTTTAATTATGATGAAAAGCATATAAATTTAGTATCGTCGGAATAGCACTGACCTGCAGGATACAGATAACACAGCATTTATACTGAACAGTGAGCGAAACCCCTGCAAAATATGGCACAGTTAGGTTTTTTGCATCTTCCACCCAATAAAGATTTTTTTTCTCTTTTTTTACATTATATACTACGGTCAAAGATACCACTAAAATGTACAACTTGTCTTACATACGTCTATGTAGATGGAAAAAAAAAATATTGCTCTCAGAAGGTGGGGATGAGGAAAAAACAAGAATCATATTATTATGACCAGCTATCAGGAAGGGATTAAAGATCCTTCAGTCACGACCAGGGATCTCATCCAGGCTGTGAACTTATCAGGGGGCGTGAAGCAGCCGTCCGCAAATGAGCAACTCGTTAGTTTGGAGGAGGTTCTGCTTCGGCTAAAATCTTTCGTCAATGGTCTTGAATGGGTTGGACTTGACTTACAGGGATGCTGTCCCCAATAGGTGGCGCTAGAGAGACAGCTGTCTTCTATCTGGAGGAAAGTTAATTTACGTACTAAATCTCCCATAAAGCATTGCCTGGCCTACAGGACTCCCTATAGCGGCTTGGCCCTCTCCACAAGTAAAAACACTTACCCACCAGCAACATTGGTCCAGCACATGGGGCTTATAACAATACAGAACCCTTTACTCACCTGGGGATCCTGCTTTTGATCCAGCCAGCACCCCTGGATTGGACTCCGGTCCGCAGACGACCTTGCTGCCTCCAGGGCCCGAGCTCGGGTTGGTTACTGACGGCAGCGGATCGGCCAGCGCCATTCACGGTAATGCGATCGCGTCTCTACTGACTCGTCTCTATCAGAGCAACCATTACCAAGTATTAGTATCTGCTTACAGGGGTTCTCCACTTTAACCAGTTCCTCACCGAGTCGTTCCCCCACTTTCCTTCCTCACCAGGCAAATTTTCCTTAGTACACAGGTCTGAATCCTATCACGCTTTTTTGCGCTAGCATGATCTACTGATTTTTTCTCTCCACTTTTTCCATGATATATTAAGCTTTTTTAATGTAAATTTTACATTAGATTCTTTACATGTATTTTTTTCTATCATACTGTAATATGATTGAAAAAAGTAAAAGAAAAAAAAACTTGTTACACACTTTGCATTTTTTTTATTTAACAGAAGTGGTGCTAAAAACTGTTTTGTAATTGTCACTTTACATTTTTTCAATTCTTCTTTTATTTCACAGCAAAAGTGGGGCTACAAAAGTATAATGTCACGTCTCTGTCATTTATACGTATAAGTATATATATAAATATGCAATTGAAAGTTTCATGGTCCTCGGGGCGGGGCTTAAAGTTGCACTTTAGACTGTCAATTTTTTTAAAATATACTTTTAGGTTTTTTTTTAAGTTTATTTAATTGTTTTATTTTCCACATTGTGCTATAACGCTTCCTCACACTTTTATCGTGATACCTTATTTTTTTTTATTAAATGTAATTTTTACATTACATTTTTTTAATCATACGAGGGGAAAAAAATACGAAAACCTTTTTCGCATTTTTTTTTTAATATAGGTGATTCTAAAAAGTGATGCTAATTATGTCACTTTTTCCTTTTTTTTACTAATTAAATTTTAATATATATAATAATATATAAAATAATAATATAAAATATATTAAAAAATAAAAAATGTTTTATTAAAAAGGGTTTTAGGGGCCCTTTGCGGACTGTAATGGTTTTTTTTTTTTGATAAATTTTTTTTTTTTAATTTTTTATTTTTTTTTTACATATTTGGGGCTGCATTTTTTGCAAAACGGTTGTTCTGTGGGGGGGCTGTTTTTTTTATGTTTTTTAATTAATATTCTTTTAATAATATGAGGGAAAATAGTAAAAAAATAACTCTTTATTATTTTTTATATAACAAAACTGGCACTAAAAAAAGTTTTGTAATTGTATCATGGACATTTATATATATTCGTATATCTTTGGGCGATAGAAAATTTGAGGGTTCTCAGGGACGAGGCTAAAAGTTGCAGTTTCTACTGTCAATTTTTTTAATGATTTTATTTTACATATCGTGACCCTCCCGCCCCCTGACCCGAAGGTCAGAAAAAGACCTTTGCGGGCATTTTTTTAATAACTTTTTTTTCTTTCACTGATTTCCTCTGTATCTATTATATCTGAATCACACCCCCTAAAGTCACTGCAGAGCTGATCAGAGTCTGATAAGACCCAGCAGCTCGCGTTACCGGAGCCCCGTGATCACATACTGCAGAGCGATCGTATCTGATGACCAACGCTCCCGCAGTTACCGGGCCCCGGGGATCACCTGACTGCAAACTGATCTGTATCTGAAAGAACCAAAACCCGCAGTTAGACCCCGGGACACAAGAAACCCGAGCGATCTGTAATGATAAACCCGCCTCCTCAGTTACTGACCCCGGGATCACATTACTGCAACGCTTCTTTTTGTAAACCCCAGCTCCTGCAGTTACCGAGCCCCCGGGGATCACATGACGCCCGGCTGATCTGTTCTGATAAGACCCCAGCTCCTGCATGTACGGGGCCCCTTTTTCCAAAAACTGCAGAGCTGACTTAATAAACCCAAAACAGCTCCTCAGTTTCCAGCCCCGGTATCACATGACCAAGCTATCTGTATCTGATAAAAAACCCCGCACTCCTGCAAACCGAGCCCCGTGATCACAGATGCAGACGACTGTATCTGAAAGACCCAAAACAGCCCTGCAGGGGACCGAGCCCCCGGGAACAATGACGCAGACCGACTTACTGAAAAACCCACACTCCTGCAGTTACCGGCCCCGTGATCAAAATGAAGGAAAGCCCGATTTAACGAAAGCCCCACCCCAACCCGCAAAAAAGGAGCCCCGGGATTAACAATACGAGAGCATTTTATCTGATAAGACCAAGCAGCCCCTGCATTTTTACCCCGGAACCCCGGGGAGATCCCATACCCCGCAAACGCCCGAAACTTTAAAATACCCCCAAGTTTTATTCCCCCAAAGGGCCAAAACCCCGGGTCCATTAAAACCCCCCCCGCCCGAGACTGACCCGGGGAAATTTGAAGCTGATCTGATCTTAAAACCCAGCAGCCCTGCAGTTACCGAGCCCCGGACACATTACTGCAACGACTGTACTTAAGACCCACAGCTCCTGCATTACCGAGCCCCCCGGGTCACATGACTGAGAGCTGATCTTTTCGATAAACCCACACTCCGCAGTTTCCGGCCCCGGGAGAACCAAGACCAGAGCGAAACTTAAAACTGATAAGACCCACACTCCTGCATTTTAAAGAGCCCCCGGGAATCACAGACTGCAGAGCGATCTACTAAAAAAACCCAGCAGCTCCTGAGTTACCGAAGCCCCGGGTAAACACATACGTGCAAGGACTGAACTTTAACGATAAAACCCCGGCCCCTCCCCAGTACCGTCCCCGGGAACACATGACCGCAACATCTGAAAACTGATAAAACCCACGCTCCTGCAGTTTAAACCCCTGAATTTCCGCGGGTTTAACAAAACCCCCGACCCTTCAGGGCCAGCCCCTTTAACTGAACAAGGGATTTAAGGGGCCCCCACGTCCTCGTACCAAGCCCCCTTGACTGGCCCCCATCGCGGGGCCCTTCCGGTGACAAATCCCCCTTTGCGGGGCAAATTACTTCGCCGTTCTCCTCCCAACCCCGGGGGCACAACCCCCCCCTGCCCACTACAAATTCCGAAACCCTGGGGGTTGGGAAAAAACCGGAGTTTATATCAGAGCGGGTTAGCAATTAAATTAATAGGGGGCGGGCCCCCCGCTCTGGAAACCCTTCCTGCCAAGGCCCCCTCCCTTCACTTTTCGGGTTCCCCCCCCTACACAATGAGATGCTTCCCTTTCCATTCACTTCCCCTCCCCTCTATAAAAACCCTTTGGAACAAAAAAGTAAATTTAAAGAGTGGATCCCCAGGGACTCCAAGGAAACATTCTTTTTTTTTTTCCTATTTGTTCCTACCCGGCCCCCATGGATTTATCATTTTATAAAAATGGAAAACCCCTTTAAATGAGCATTTTTTTTCCTTACAAAAAATACGGCTGTAGCAAGGACAGGATCGCTTTCATCATGGGTTTAACCCCTATAATTCTATCTACCACATAGAGCATCCCCCCGCAGCTCCTTAAAAATCCCATAATGCCTTAGCGCTGTGAAAGAATGCTGGCAAATACAAAAATTGGGTGCCACCCAAAAATAGTCCATTTAAAAAAAACCATCCCCAAGCATTAAAAGAATAAATGTTTAAAAAAGAAAAAATCACCACTAAGAAAAGTTTTACTCTTATGGTTATATGTTATCACATGAGGGGTGATCATGTGGTAATAGCGTATCTGTCTGTGGTAATATTACTTCCCATGTGGTAATAGTGTATCTGGCTGTGGTATTATTACTCTCCATGTGGAAAAGTGTATCTGGCTGTGGCATTATTATATCCTTAGGTGGTAATAGTGTACTGGGGTGGGATTTTAAAAATCCCAGGTGGGGTAAAATAGTGTATCGGTGGTTTTCTAAAATTTCCTTATGGTAATAGTGTTCTGGCTTTGGTATTTTTTATACCTTAGGGTTAATCTATCTGGCTTTGGGGATTAAATTTTCCTTAGGGTGGTAATAGAGGTATCTTTACTGGGTAATATAACTCCCATGAAAAAATGGTATCTGGCTGTGGGTTTAATTCTTTCCCCATGTGGTAATAGTTTATCTTGTGTGGTCTTATTACTCCACAAATTTTGGGGAAAAAGTGATCTTATGGGTATTATTACTCCCCCTTGAGTATGTATCTGGCTGTAGTAATACTACTCCCCATGTGGCAATATTTTAAAATTGGTTGGTCCTTATTTCTCCTCGTGGTAATAGGGGACTGGGGCCCGTGGGAATAATACCCCTATAGAAAATATGTAGGCTGGGTGGGTATTATTTCTCCCCATGAGGTAAAAGTCTAACCCCGCTGGTTAATATAAAAATCCCATTTGGTAAAAGTGTATCTGGGGGAAAAACCCCAGGGGTAATATTTAAACCTCCTTTTAAATAAATTTGTTTAAAGTGTTTTAAAGGTGGGTTTTTGTTTTTCACTCCCCGGTAAAAGTTTATTTTTTGCTGGTTATTTTTACTGCCCAAAGAGGTAAAAAGTGTATCGTGTGAAAATATCTGCCCATGGGGATAATAGCGTACCCCCCGGGTTTATTCCCCAGGTAGTTACCCCTTACGTGGTAAATATACTCCCCCATGAAAAAAATAGGTACTGGCTGGGTATTATTTTCCCCCCCCATGAGGTAATAGTCTATCAGGCTGTGGTAATATAACTCTCCATGTGGTAATAGTGTATCTGGCTGTGATATTTATTTCGCCCAGGGTTACAGTGTAACTGGGGTTGAAAAATTTCTTACGCCCCTGGGGAAAAAAGTAATTGCTGTGATATTATTACTGCCCATGTGGTAATAGTGTATCTGGCTGTGATATTAACTAAAAGGCCCAGGGGGAATGTTGTAAAATTGGGCTGTGTATTTTTTACTGGCCATTTTTTAAATTTAAACTGGTGGGGGTTTTTTAAATCCCCCCCTGAGGTTAAAAGTCATCATCTTTGGTAAAAACCCTCTCCCTGGTTAATAGGTTTTATGGCTGTGATAAATTACTCCCATTTGGGAACAGTGTATTCTTGTGAAATTACTGCCCAAGGGGGGGTAAAAATCATTTCTGGGGTGTTATTATTACGCCCATGGGGAAAATTAAACGCTTTGATATTTTACTCCCCCATGAGGTAATTGTCTATCAGGCTGTGGTAATATAACTCTCCTTGTGGTAATAGTGTATCTGGCTGTGGAATAAAACTTTACATTTCTAATATGTATCCGGGGGTGTGGATTGTTACCCCATGTGTAAAAAGAATTTTTAAAAAACCGCGAATATTACTCCCCATGGGGAATAGTAATATCGGCTGGGATTATACTCCCCAGTTATTATCTGGCTGTGGTATTATTACTCCCCATTTGTGAATAGTGTATCTGGCTGTGAAATTATCACTGCCCATGTGGTAATAGTGTATCTTTCTGTGGTATCATTACTCCCTATGTGATAATAATGTATCTGACTGTGGAATTATTATATCCTTAGGTGGTAATAATGTATATGGCTGTGGTAATATTACTCCCCATGTGGTAACAGTGTATCTGCCATGGTATTATTACTCATCATGTGGTAATAGTGTATCTGTCTGTGGTATTATTACTCCCAATGTGGTAAAAATGTATATGACTGCAGTAATATTGCTTCTCATGTGGTAATAGGGGATCTGGCTGTGGCAATATTAGTCCTTGTCTGGTAAACGTATACTCAGCTCTAGTATTGTCCTTTCTGATGTGGTAATAATATATCTGGCTTTTGTATAATTACTCCTGTAGTGATATATAATTGGATTGGTTAGTATTTGTGGTTGAGAGTGGTTTATGTGCGTAACCCACCAGTATCATGGCGGAGACCTACGAGGCGACACCTGAACCCCGCACGTCACACACAGCCACATCCGGGTACAGAGAACGCAGCCGCTCTGGGGGAGGAGCTAAAGCGGATCTAGTGCCCGGGTGTGTGAGGATCACATGTTATTCAGGGGCGGGGCTCGGTCTTCGGTAAGATGGCGGCGCTCCGCTGTGCTCCGAGCGCTCTCCCAGACTCTGTGTCTGCAGATATACAGAACATGCGGCAGCTCTCCGGGGAGGTAAGAGCAGAGGGAGCGCTTACCCCGGGACCCGGGGCCTTACAAAACCCTTTAACCCGAGAGGGGGGAAAACCTGTGCCGGACCTCCAGACTGCGCTCACTATTCTCTGGTGGGGTTTACTGTACAAAACATTTCTTATCCTGTACTGAAGAAAACCTAAAAAATTAAATTTTTGATAAATTTTTCCTCCAAAAGCTGGGACTTCCCCTATTCTGCTTGGGTTCAAATCACGTAAAACCCAAATTACCTGTACTGAACCCCGAGTTTTCATCCTTATTTTTACTCCCAAACTGCACTCACTTATTCGCTGGTTTCAGTTTACGTGTACATACAATTTTCTTATCCTGTACTGATTTCCTTTAGTTTCATCCTTTATTAACTCCCAAACTGCACCACTATTTTTTGCTGGTGCAAATCACTGTGTACATACTTACTATCCTGTACTGATCCTGAGTTTTCATCCTTTTATTATTCCTCCAAGCTTTTCCCCACTATTTTCTGCTGGTGCAAATCACGTGTACATACATTACTTATCCCGACTGGGTCCTGATTTTCATCCTGTACTATACTCCAGAGCTGGGACTCCCCTATTCTGGGTGGTGCAGCATGTACATACATTATTTTTCCTGTACTGGGGTCCTGAACTAACCCTCCTGTTAAATTTTACTCCCCGAGCTGCCCCTCACTATTCTGGGTGGGTGGGATTCACTGTACATCCCTTACTTTTTCCCCGTACTTATCCTGATTTTTCATCCTGTATTATACTCCAAGCTTTCAAATCACTATTCTGCGGGCAGTCCCCTGGGAAAATTTCAATTAATTATCCCCGTACTGATCCGAGGGTTTCATCCTGTAAATTTTCCTCCAGAGCTACACACACTATTCTTTCTGGGGGCAGTCAACTGTAACATACCCTTACTTATCCTGTTTCTGATTTCCCGAAA
>JAODAL010083487.1:0-11238 GCA_025379985.1 Phyllomedusa bahiana
TATTTTTGGGGATAGAAAAAAAAAATCTAATGTAAATTTGAAATTATAAAAGGGCCCAAATCACAAACGTATTTTTTTCCATAAAAATGAAAAAAAGCTTCCATAAAAAATCAACTAAGCCAAAGCAAATTAATTCACTAGAAACCCCTACTATTTAATGGGGTTCTATAATTACATAGCCAAAGCAAACAAATTCTTTAAAAAAAAAGCAAACAAAAGAAACTTTCCCTTTTCCAAACTTACTTATTAGTTTAAATACAACTGTTTTTTAAGGGTGTGTCAAACATAAATTCTTTACTTTTTTCATTTTAAACGAAAATGCAGATATGTAGAACTAAATGGGAGAGCTTTACATATAATTTGGGAAATTATACTGAAATAAATCCAAAATTTTAACAAGATAGGCATCAAAAAAAATCCAACTGGCTTATCCCTTCTGAAAAAGGGGCAATAATAAATAAAAAATGGCTTTAAAAAAATATAATGGGGGCAGCTTACCCAAAAAAATTACAAAGATTTAAAAAATCGAAAAAAAAGTGATAAAATAAGCAAAAAGCAAAATTAAAGCAGGACCCGGGGCGCAAAACCCCCCAAAAAAATTTAAAATAAAAGCCATGGGCCAAATCAGGGGCATTTAGGAACCTTAAAGGGTTTGTATAGTTTCTTTAAAATGGTCTTCAGAATGGGGGACAGTGAAAACAAGCAACTTTGCGGGGGATGTCCTTTGCAAAACTGCTTGTTTTCACAGTCTGCCTAATTCTTTTCCCTGTAAACACTGTTCCCCATTGCGGGTGGGATCCACCTCCTTGCTTTTCATTGGCTTCCGGCTTACAATTTACTTCTTTTGGGGCCCCCCCCGTCTTTTCAGGGGAGCGCCGCCCTGTCTCTCACTAAAAATTTAAGGGTGGCAAAAAATTTTCACTCTGTACAGAGCGTCCTCTTTGACACGCAGCTTTTTGAACAATCAAAAACAGCAGAATTTTGTCCTGGGTGCCTAATGCCCCTCGTGAAGGGGCCGACAACATTTCCCGGGTACAGCCACCAGTTTCCCAGTAAACTGACTTTTTTATTCAAAAAACCCAAGAATTGTGCTCAGTGAAACTCCTGATAAAAGGGAGACGATCTGTGCTCTGGAGGAGTTCATAAAAACGGGATTCAACGTAAAAAACCCCAGCTTTGGGGGAAAGAATCATTGCTTGAGTTCAAAAAAGACTGCTATACTAAATGCACCCTCTGGATTAAACAACTCTACAAAAAAAGCTGCAAAGGAAACACAGTACATTTAAGGGGGGGGGTTTGAACAAGATTGGGATAGCATGAACAGTGAAGGAGGGGATGATGTCATCCCCCCTTCATTTAAGAAACACCCACTGGAGGGAAAAAACGCCCCGGATTTCGGGAACGGAAAAAAAGTACAAGAGAACACCCAAAACGATGAAGCGATATATCCCCTTTAACTAACATAAATGAGTTCTTTATTTTTGTATAACAAGAGGAAAAGAGACTTTGTCAGGGGTATTTTTCAGGAGTTTTTTAATGTGGCGGGGCTATACGTTAATACATCAACTGAATAGAAAAAGGGTTTTGAATGTAAAAAACCTTTTGAGTCCGTTCGGTGTCCGATGTGGAAAAGAGCGTTATTCCAGAGGAAAATTGAGCCCATGCACGAATGACGAGCAAAGGGTTTCCCAGACTGATGTACCAACCTGGGGAATACAGATGCGACGGTGTGGTACGCTCACCGGGTAAACCGTTATTGCTCCCTACATGCGTGCAGGGCCCAACATTATACCTGCGGGAAAATAACTACTTTTTCACATGGGTACGCCAAAACAGATTACTAGGACACAATATTTTTCTATTTTAACGCTTGTTTGTTGCTTTAAAAAATTTTTTTGCCAAAAAGCTTTATTACACACTTGCATGAATGTTTAGGATTTTATAGGGGGGGGGAAAAATGCCCTGCACAGACACATCTGGGTACAAATAGAGCCTTTAGTTTTTTTTGCAATATACCGGATTACATATTAAAAGTGAATGAAAATTTGGTCAATCGGGTTAAATAAATTGAATGTAAGAAAGACTCCAGAACCAGATGGCTTACCCCGAAAATTTATTAGCTCATTTTTTTGTCCCCCTTACTTTGATTTTCTGCTGAGGGAAAAAGTGCCGGGAGTTTGGGTGCAAAACAAATGGGGTTTGTCTTTTTCAAAAGGGCTCTAGTCTTGCTCTAGTTATGCCCAGGTATCCCCCAAAAATGCAGCATCGTTCCCCCTCCGATTGTTGTATTTCCTTATTTGCTTTATATTTGGCCCTTTTTCGGGCTTACTAACGTTTCTAGAGCGCGGCAAGGGCACAGTGGGCAGGGGGTTTATTTTTCAGCTTTTTTAAGGTAAGGGGCTACACCATTTTTTTTTTTACTGGGTTTGCCCAGGAATTTTTAAAGACTAAAATTTAACGTCTTTTGTGGGAAAATTTTAGGTACTTTTAAAGGGGATTTTACGGGAAAATTTTTGGTGAATTTATATTATAAAGTTGGCAGCAGGTTTTTTTTAAAAGGGGACAGAAGTTGCAGACCAAATCTTTTTTATAAGAGGTGAGTAGAAGTCGGAATTGAAACCGCGTAAATTAGTTTTTTTTAAAGTTTTGAAAAAGCTTTGCACGCCCTCATAAGCGTCTTTTGGGGAAATTTTAAATCTATATCAGAAAAAAGATGTTTATGTATAAAAAAGGATTGTACACAGGGTGGTGAAAAGTTCCCAAGTTAATGGTCCCTAGTTATAAGTGGCGCCCTAAGGCTCATTACTGGGTCCACTTTTTTAATTTTTTTTTTTAATGATATGGAGGAGGTTCAATGTGGATAAAGGAAAAATTTTTTTATCTGGGGGTTAAAATAACAGGCATATTGTCCTAGGGAGGAAAAAACCGGGGAGAATAATTTTTGAAAGAAAATTTTTTGGTACTTTGAATCATAGATTATAGGTTCTACAAATTCTCAAAAAATATCAGTTTTGAATTTAAAGAGCCCTTTCTTTAAATTTTTTTTACCCCTGAAATTTTTAAAACCGACAAGAAAATTTTAGTTCTCTGTTTCTATAGTATCAAAGACTTTTTTCCCTTTTAGTTTACTGGAGATTCGGGGGATCCGTGGGCCACCCAAGCGTGGGATTAAGCCACGAGGGCCCGGAGTCTAAGTGCCCCCGGTTTTTTTCCCCGAGCCCGCCGAAAACGGATGGGGTTTCTCGCGTGAGGGACCAGGTTTACCCCCGACGGCTTGCTTGCGGGGCGGCCGGGGGACTGCGTGGTACAGGATCGTAATACAAAGGCGTAGTCAGGAACATGCAGAAGGTCAGGGCAGGCGGCAGAGGTTCGTGGTCAGAGGCAGGCAGACGGTCAGGGCAGGCGGCAAACAGGCAAGGTCAGGAAACGTAGCGGAATGGACTGGTACACGGATAAGCAATATGGACACTAGGACACTCCAACTCTCACAAAAGCACACCAACAATCTGGCAACAGGTGCCGGGGGTGGATACATTATATAGGACCAGCGCCCAGCAATAAGCCAATTACCGGGACACTGGCCCTTTAAATTTAAACCAGCCGTCGCGCGCGCTAGGGGGCGCGCATGCGCACGACGCCGGGACAGACAGGAGCGCCATTCACCGGAGGGGGGCCGGGTAAGTGAGCCGGCGTGGGGACGAGGGTGGCCGGGTGACCGCAATGCCAGCGCCGCGGCCCTGGCAGGCAGGGAAGCGGCCGCAGGGGCAGCGGTGCCGCGGCCGCCTTGACAGTACCCCCCCCCCTTAGGTCTCCCCCTCTTCTTTTTGAACCTAGCCAGGAATCAGGGGACAGATTCCCTTTCCCGGGCTCCCCACGAACGCTCCTCAGGCCCGAACCCCTTCCAGTCGATGAGAAAGAACCGCTCCCCCTCACTGTCGTCTGTGCCAGCACCTCCTTGCCCTCAAAGATGTCATCCTACTCGGCCACAGGAGAAGTCGAGACAGATCCACTGGAGAAGCGATTCAGCACCACAGGCTTGAGGAGCGAGACATGGAAGGCGTGCGTGACACGCAGAGGGGGAGGCAAGCGGAGCTTGTAGGAGACCGGGTTAAGGTGACGAAGTACCACAAAAGGACCCAAATTTTTGGGGGCCCAACATTTTTGCGGGTACCTTAAAACGGATGTATTTGCCGATACCCACACCCTATCACCTGGCTTAAATACAGGAGGAAGTCTCCGGTACCTATCGGCCTGAACCTTAGTACGAGAGGAAGCCTGAAGCAGGGCCTGACGAGTGACCTGCCAGAGTGACTTGATGTCTCGTACTTGGGCATCCACGGCAGGAACGTGACACGAAGCGGCTAGGGGGAGAGGTGGGCGGGGATGTAACCCAAACACAATAAAAAAGGGGGCGGCTTTAGCAGACTCCGAGTCTAGGGAATTGTAAGAGAATTCCGCCCAGGGGAGAAGGTCAGACCAATTATCTTGCCGGGCAGACACAAAATGTCGCAGATAAGCGCCTAAGATTTGGTTGACCCTCTCCACCTGCCCGTTGGTCTGAGGGTGGTACGAAGACGAAAAGTCCAGCTGGACCCGTAACTGAGTACACAGAGCCCGCCAGAACTTAGACACAAACTGGACTCCCCTATCAGAGGTGATGTGCGAGGGGAGCCCATGTAACCGAAAGATATGGTGGAAGAAGAGCTGGGCTAGCTGAGGTGACGAGGGTAACCCGGGCAAGGGGACAAAATGAGCCATCTTGGAAAACCTGTCAACCACCACCCAAATGACCGTGTTCCGGATGAGGCCGGCAGGCAGTGAAAAAGTCCATAGCAATATGGGTCCACGGCTTCTCAGGCACAGGGAGAGGCTGAAGCAGACCCGCGGGTCTGAGGCGAGGGACCTTGTTACGAGCACAAGAGGCACAGGCAGAGACAAAGTCCCGAACGTCTTGCATGAGAGTGGGCCACCAGTAGTATCTGGAGATGATTTTACGGACTTGTAATCCCAGGATGGCCCGCATTTTGGGAGGGAATGTCCCCATTTGAGGTTCTGAGCCGCAAGCAGGACGGACGTAGGTTTTCCCCCGGAGGTACCTGGAGAACGGTCACAGGAGCAGCAGCCAGAAGCCGTTCCGGAGGAATAATGTGCTGTAGGGGCGGCTCCAAGCCTACCGTATCAGAGGATCTGGAGAGAGCGTCTGCCCTGACGTTTTTTTCAGCTGGTCGGAAGTGTAGGAAGAAATTAAACGACGAGAAAAGCGACCACCTGGCTTGTCGCGGATTCAAACGCTGGGGCAGACTGCAGATAGAGAAGGTTCTTGTGATCCGTGTAAATTTCGATGGGGTTGAGAGCCCCTTCCAGCAGGTGACGCCATTCTTCTAGGGCCAATTTTATAGCAAGGAGTTCCCGGTCCCCAATGGTGTAGTTGCGCTCAGCTGGGGTGAAGGTCTTGGAGAAGAACCCACAAGTTCGCAACTTTCCCGAGGAGGTCTTCTGAAGAAGAACGGCACCGGCACCAACTGAGGAGGCATCGACTTCTAAGACAAACGGGCGCTGAGGGTCCGGACGAGAGAGAACAGGAGCGGAAGCGAATGCGGTTTTTCAGAGTTGAACCCCTCTTGACCTCGGCGGCCAGTAATTTGGGGTCGGCACCCTTCTTGGTGAGGGCAACCAAGGGTGCCACCAGAGATGAGAACTGAGGAATAAATTGCCTATAATAGTTGGCGAAGCCTACAAAACGCTGAATGGCCCGAAGGCCTACTGGACGAGGCCATTGCAGGACGGCTGAGAGCTTGGTGGGGTCCATCTGAAGCCCTTGATCTGACACGATGTACCCTAAAAAGGGCAGTGAGGTACGTTCAAACAGACACTTCTCCAGCTTGGCATAAAGTTGGTGACTCCGGAGGCGTCTGAGCACCTGGCGGACGTGGTGACGGTGGGTCTCCAGGTCTGGAGAATAGATGAGAATGTCATCCAGATAGACAATAACACAAACGTATAAAAGGTCCCGGAAAAATCCATTCACAAAGTTTTGGAAAACAGCCGGAGCGTTACAGAGACCAAATGGCATGACGCGATACTCGAAATGGCCATCACGGGTGTTAAAGGCTGTTTTCCACTCGTCACCCTCTCGTATGCGAATCAGATTGTAGGCTCCACGGAGATCCAATTTAGAAAAGATTTTTGCGCCACGAAGGCGGTCAAAAAGCTCGGAGATCAAAGGCAGGGGGTACCGATTCTTGACTGTTATTTTGTTCAGGCCACGGTAATCGATACAGGGCCGAAGGGTCCCATCTTTCTTCTCGACGAAGAAGAATCCGGGTCCCCCAGGTGATGAAGACTTACAGTATGAAGCCCTTGGGGTAGGTTCTCTCGGATTATCCGGTCATTGCCTTTGTCTCCGGGACGGAAAGCGGGTAAACCCTGCCTCGAGGAGGAGTAGTCCCAGGCTGCAGCTGAGTAGGGCACTCGAAGGGCCGATGCGGAGGCTACGATTCGGCCTGTTTCTCGGAGAAAACATCAGCAAGTCCGGTAAGGAGCAGGCAGACCTGGCGAGACTTCGTAGGTTTGGGAACGGCAACTAAAGAGCGGGCGGACTGCCCGAAGGCATCGAGAGTGACAGGCCGGACCCCAACGAAGAATAACGCCTGTGTTCCAATTCAGGTCGGACATGCCTTGCAACGGGGAGGCCCAGGAGGATCTCAGAAGAGGACCGAAGGGGAGTACGAAGAACTTCATAGATTCCTGAGGTAACGCCCCAAACTCCAAGATGAGGGGCGCATTGCAGAACCGAATGGCATCCTAGAGGCATTCGCCACAGACGGAGGACACGAACAACGGTTTCTGCCGGGAGGTCACTGGAAGCCGGGACTGAGACACCAGTGCATGGCTAATGAAGTTACCGGGACCCCGAATCCAGGAGGCGGTGGTCAGGAAGGTGCTGTCCCGGGGAGGTTCCGCAAAGAAACGAAAGGGTCAGACGGGGAGTGGTCGCACTGACTCCTAGGGTTGCCTCTCCTACGAGCCATAGGTGCGGAAGTTTCCCGGGAGCACCGGTCAGTCTCCTATGAAGTGACCGGAACCGACGCAGTAGAAGCACAATGCCTGAGACGTCGCTGCGAGCTGTCCCCTGGGTCAGATGTGCCCTTTCCACCTGCATAGGTTCGTCCTCAAGAACCGTTGGCGGAGGAAGTGGAGGGCGTTGGAAGACAGCGGCGTGGGGGGTGGACTCGCGTTGGAGACGGAGCTCCTGTTGTCTCTCGGCGAACCGGATATCGATCCGGGTGGCCAACCGAATCAGTTCGTCCAAGGAGGTAGGCAGGTCCTTATTGCGTCCCGAAAGGCCTTGCCAGAAAATAGCCACCAGAGCCTCGTGGTTCCAGGCTAGTTCCGAGGGGTAGAGTGGCGGAACTGCACAGAGTAGTGTCCCACAGTGGAGTCGCCCTGGCGGAGCGGAGCAGTGCTGCGGCAGCTGAGGAGGTGCGACGGGTTCCCAAAGACGGTCCGGAACCCTGGAGGGAAAGGGTTGCAAGTTAGCCGTTAGCGGGTCTCCTCGGTCCCACAGCGGAGTGGCCCAGGCCAGAGCTTCGCCAGTTAGGAGGCTAATAATAAAGGCGACTTTAGCCCGCTCAGTGGGAAATTGATGTCCCAGCATCTCGATGTGTATAGAACACTGACTGATGAAACCTCTGCACTTCTTGGGGTCTCCATCATAGCGAGCGGGGAGCGGCAGATGCAGAGAAGGTCCCGGTGCCAGAGCAGGAGGAGCTGAGGCTGCAGGAGCAACTGGTGCAGGTGGGACGGCAGCGGCCGCAGGCGGAGGTAGGCGAGCCGCGAGGTTCTGCATCATGGCTGCGAGCTGGTCGATGCGCTGACTCTGCTGGGCGACGGCTGTCGTAACGTCCCGGAGTTCGGGCAGAGGTACCCTGGCGGAATCCATGGCCAGATTGTACTGTGACGATTCGGTGGATCCCCTGGACCACCGCAAGCGGGGGGTAGTTAAGCCCCCCCAGGAACGGAGTCTAAGTAGCCCCGGTTTTTACCAGAGCCCGCCGCAAAGCGGGATGGACTTGCTGCGGCGTGAGGCTCCAGGTCGTTACCTGACGTGACTTGCTTGCGGTGGCGGCCGGGGTACTGCGTGGTACAGGGTGTAATCCAAAGGCGTAGTCAGGAACAGGCAGAAGGTCAGGGCAGGCGGGGAGAGGTTCGTTGTCAGAGAAAGGGAGACGGTCAGGGCAGGCGGCAAAAAAGGCAAGTCAGGAAACGTAGCGGAATGGACTGGTACACGGATAAGCAATATGGACACTAGGACACTCCAAACTCTCACAAAAGCACACCCAACAATTGGCAACAGGTGCCGGGTGGGTACATTATATAGGACCAGCCCCGGCAATAAGCCAATTACCCGGGACACTGGCCCTTTAAATTTAAACCAGCCGTCGCGCGCGCGCGCTAGGGGGCGCGCATGCGCACGACGGCCGGGACAGACAGGAGCGCCGTTCACCGGAGCGGGGCCAGGTAAGTGAGCCGGGTGGGGACGAGGGTGGCCGCGGTGACCGCCAATGCCCGCGCCGCGGCCCTGGCAGGCAGGGGGAAACGGCCGCAGGGCAGCGGTTTCCCGCGGCCGCCAAAGACATCTACATTAATACAGTAATTATAAATTTTAGCAAATATAAATATATTTGTTAAAGCCAATTTTCTGATATTTATCAAGAGGAAACTTAGCAACAATTCAAATAACTAAAATATGTCTTAACACTTTTGTGAATTATTAACAGTTACAGAAATTGCACTACAAAATTTTGTTCCTCATTCAATGACAACTCTTTTTTTTTTGCTTTTTCTCTCTTGTACTCCTGCATCAGATTATCTCTTTAAATTGTTCAACAGTAATCTGCAAGGATTGATGGATTTTCCTTGATATCTTTTCTCTATAGCTGCAATATCTTTGTAGTGATATTCTCTTGCACGGCTATCACACTCACACAGAAAACAGCAGTACTTTGTGTATCCACCTTGAATACCAAGTAAGAGGGCAACCACCTTTAAATCACCACAGAGGGGCCACAAATGTTGGTCATAGTTCAGGAACCTTAACAGGTGTTTCATGTGGACTGCTTAAGTAAATGGAATTCAAGGTAGCACATAGTCATTATGCAGCAAGATGGCTTCTAGGCTTGCTTTGAATGAATCAATGAAGAGTCTCCATTCCTCTGGATTACGACATCTTTAGAGCTTCCATTAAACTGTTTATGTTGCTGCATGCCAAAAGATCGCCCTCCATGGCAAAGTATTGGACAAGATCTTTATCAAGGTTGTGGAACAAAGAAATTCGAACATCGACCGCTAGGAGATTCCACTGCTGTAGCCTTGAACCTAAGAGCTCAGCCTTACTCTTGAGCAGATCCAAATCTCCAACAAGATTATTTAGTTCACTTTGTGTTATCAGGTGTGGTTCAGTTGAGGTTGCTAACAGAAAATCTTGGTTGTGAGAGGAAGACGCTTCATGACACCAAGCACCCTCTTCTTCCTCACTTGACTCGACTGAAAATTTTTCTGGTGCTTTTAAAACCGGCAGTTCTTCTGTATGTGGTACTGAGCGTATTGTAGATGGAATGTTTTGATACTGTAAAGTCCATGTGATGAAAAAGTGACTTTTCCACATATGTAGCAAAATCAATACGCTTTGTTAATGCAAGAATGTGGCATATCTGGCATATCTGAAAAAAACATATAGAAACATGTCAATATTGTCACGGCTCCTCCCGTCTCTGTGTATGCACCTGTCCTCACTCCTGCTGTGCCCACTGATTCACTGAAATTTTAAAAACAGACCAATTTCCCTTTTGTTTGCTGTCCTTGTTCCTGTTACCTGAAATTATGACGTCCTGGTTCCAGAGTTACCTATGTTTACCAATATTGCTGATATCTGCAGCTATGATAGTCTGCTACCTGTCTTGGTCTCTGTTACAGTTTATGGTTGCACGTGCCTTGACCCGTCAACTCCATCTGAACCCGCTGTCCTATGTCCAGCACTTTGGCTGTCACCGCAAGTAGCTAAATCAAGCAACCTGACAGTTAAGTCCATCTGGTCTTGAGGAGGGCTCCAGTGAAGACCGGGGGCCCCTACCTCATTACTGTAACGGTCCAAGGTTGTGGACCCACTGGGCCACCACAAGCGATGGCGGAATCCACACCAGGGAGCGGAGTCTAAGTGGGTCCCGGTTTTCACCAGAGCCCGCCGCAAAGCGGGATGGACTTGCTGTGGCGGGATTCCACCAGGTTGCTACCCCTGATGTAACTTGCTTGCAGTGGTAGCCAAGGTATGACGCATACCGAATTGGCAGGCAAACTCGTAGTCGGAGGCGGGCAGAGAGGTCAGGGCAGGCGGCAAAGGTTCGTGGTCAGGAAACGTAAGCCAAGAGGACTGGTACATGGGAATGGCAACCGGAACGTAACAAAGGCTTCCTCGCATAGGTAAAGGCACTATGGAATCGGCGAGGCCCAGGAAGAGGTGGAGCGTTAATATAGGGTCGCGGCAGGTGTACCAAATTTTCGGCGCGCTGGCCTTTAAATTTGACAGATTTGGGGGCGCGCGCCATAAGGAGCGGGGCCGCGCGCACCGGCCGTGAACACAAATAGGACCGCAGGCTGCACTACAGGGGAATGAGTGCGCCTGCAGCCCGGAACCACGGGCTGTGGCGCCACTCGTAACAATTACCTTTCATGGTCTGCTATTACATTTTCACTCGCAGTGGCCAGTGGATCTCATACCCGCTTTCCACCATTACAAATATGTAACAAACTAAGCTAAGAAATCTAAAACTGTACATCTTTACATAGAAAGGTTTTTTAAAAGTAGGTGATGCAACTATAATTAGGTTTTCGTCATCAGAGCTGAGTTGATATTTTTTGATTGGTCTCCCTAATATGATAGAATACTGAAGACTCAATAGACTAAATAGATGGTGTAATAGACAAGCTATTAACAATGCAATAATGATGATGAAATAATCATTTTTTATATAAGCCTGCATGAAAGGTGTCATCAGTAATTACAACCTTTACTGGATCTTGAAAATTAGAGCCAATTAGTAAATATAATCATCATTTTCAACACCCACAAAATTGTTGTTTTCAAATGTTTTCATCTCTGAACCAATTTGGCTGAGAACAGTGTTACAAAACAGCACAATGTCAATCAGGCATGGACTCGCGGGACGGGGGGTAAATTTC
>JAODAL010083488.1:0-11237 GCA_025379985.1 Phyllomedusa bahiana
CTGTACAAAATTTAGCGGCTTGGCCGTGCTTAAAGTCCGTGTGGTGGTCAGAGGGACTTTTCCCGGCTACAGAGCAGACAAAGCTTAAAATTTTTTAGAGAAAACGGGGCGGGCACAAATGGCGGGGGGAAAAGGGGTGGGTGGGTTCTGGGTGCTGGGGGGTACTCGGCGACGGGGGAGGCTAAAGCGGAGGTACCCGATCAATCGAAGAATGGGCGTGAGGAACGCTTGGTGGGGCGGAGGAGGAGAGGAGGCGGAGAAAGAGGGGTACAGGGGTTGGGGCCCGGCTCGGTCGGGCCCTTTTTTTTGGCCCGTGTTGCCTCCATTTCAAATCATGCATTCGCTGATGTGACTAGACGTTGGTGGGGGTTAACCCCCTAAGGTCTTGCCCCCGGGGTTTGGCTGACCGGGCTGCGGAATCATATCAGGGGACTTCTGCGACCGCCCTCTCCTTTTTTTTGGGGGAACCCGTACTGACACTACCCCATGTTTTCCCCCCGCCCAGTGTTTAAGCGCCCCCAAAACAAATTTGCTGAAAAGCCCCTTGGATCCCATGTCTTTATCTCATATCATCACACGGGTGACTTTTGGTCCTGACATTCGATCCAGGCGCTGCGGGTTTTAAAACAAGAGGGACTGAAAGGCGTTGCCGACCACCCGGGATTTTTGCCGTTTGCCCGGTTTCCTTCCCTCCTCGAGGGCATCGTAACTGGGTACAGAGCAAAAAAATCACCCTCTTTGGGCCCTCTTTTCTTTTAACATGCTTCTGCCCCCAAACCCATTTTCCCAAAAGAGGTTTTCAAAAATGGATTTCCACAGTGGGGGTTTTCACAATTAATTTGGGCTGCTTCATTTTGGGACGATGCGTTTTTTTGTGAGACGACATTTTGGCCGGGCTGGGGGGACGGGGGAGGAAAGATGCTGGTGCGGGTTGCTTTAACCACTGAGGACAGTTGGGACGCTGTTCGTTATGAGATTACGGGCCCCTGCCCCCAGCTTGAAGGTGACGTCCTGCAACTGACATCCCTGGCGGGTGTTTCGCCACCCTGGAAGGACCCCTTTCTCTCGTACCTCTACCCCCATGTCCACCCCTTTTGCCCTTACCCCTGAATTTCCTCCATTCAAAATATAAAAATTTGAGAAGGTATGGAAGAGTTTTGGGAAAATCTCTTATTTAAAAAAACGGGCAAAAACAAGCTATTCTCAAAACCCCCAATCAAAACAAAATTCTGGTTCAAATTTAACTGCAAAATAGATTAAAAAACAAGCTTTAAGCCAAAAGTGAAAAAAACATTTTTGGGAAATTTTGGGTAATAAAAGGTATTTTTTTGGGACCCATCAATTACCTTGGGGGATTTCAAATTGCTGTATTCAATTTTAACTCAAAAAAGATCTATCAAAAAAAGCTGTAGGCGCCAAAGTGAAAAAACACGTTTGTAATGTATTCGGGTAAAAAAAGGTATTTTTTTGGACCATCAATTCACCTGTGGGACTACAAAAAGCTGTATTCACATTTGTGCAAGGGGCCCAATGAACAAAGCTTAGTGCGCCCAAAAAGAAAAAAAAATTCTGTAATGATTTTGGGTAAAAAAGGTATTTTTGGCACCTTTTAATTCCCTGGGTGACTCAAAATTGCTGTATTCACATTTAAGTCAAGGGGCCTCAATGAACAAAGCGTAGTCCGCCCAAAGGGAAAAAACACGTTCTGTAATGTATTTGGAAAAAAAAGCTATTTTTTGGGACCTTTCAATTTACCTGTGGTGACTACAAAATTGCTGTATTCCATTTAAGTGCAAGGTGCCCAAGAACAAAGTGTAGGCGCCAAAGGGAAAAAAAAAGTATCTTAATGTATTCGGGTAATAAAAGGGATTTTTTGGCCCTTCAAATTTTCCTTGGGAACTACACAATTGTGGATTCAAATTTAACCGAAAGGGGGCTCTATCAAAAAATCGGACTGGGGAAAAGTGCAAAAAACACGTTTTCTTAATGTATTTGGGTAAAAAAGGAAATTTTTTTGGGCCTATCAATTTACCTGTGGGACTCAAAATTGCTTATCAAATTTAACTCAAAGTAGATTACAAAAAAGGGCCTGCCCAAAGTGAAAAAACACGTATCGAAAAAGTATTCGGATAAAAAAAGGATTTTGAACCCTTTTAATTCACCCGTGGTGACTACAAATTGCTGATTTTCACATTTAAGGGGCAAGGACCCTCCCAATTGAAACAAAGCTGTAGTGCGCCCCAAATGAAAAAAAAACACGTATCTTAATGTATTCGGATAAAAAAGGGATTTTTTGGCCCTTTCAATTCACCCCGTGTGACAAAAAAATGCTGTATTCACATTTAAGTGCAAGGGGCCTCCAATTGAAAAAAAAGCGTATGGGCCAAAGTGAAAACACGGGTATCGTAATGTATTTGGTTTAAAAAAAGGGATTTTTTTGGGACCTTCAATTACCTTGGTAATACACAATGCTGGATTCAAATTTAAGCAAGGTGGCTTTTATCAACAAATCGGGCTGGGGCAAAAAAGCAAAAAAAAACGTATCTGTAATGTATTCATAATAAAAGGTATTTTTTGGCACCTATCATTCACCTGTGGGGACTACAAAATTGCTATTTCACATTTAAATGCAAGGTGCCTCAATGAAAAAAGCTGAGGCGCAAAAAAATGAAAAAAAACGTATCTGTAATGTTTCGGATAAAAAAAGGGTTTTTTTTTGGACCATCAACCTGTGCTGACTACAAAATTGCTGGGTTCTAATTTAACTGCAAGGTGGCTATATCAACAAAGCTGGGGAAAGGGCAAAATTGAAAAAGAACACCCATCTGAAAGTAACTGATAATTAAAGTGAGTTTTGCACTAACAAGAAACCTGCAGTTACTAAAAAGAGTGTATCCATAATTCGCGCCCAAAAACCCCGGAAATATTTAATAGAAAACTTTAATAAAAGCTATTGCAGTGCAAAGTTACACTAATCTTGGTGAACTTTATCCATATTCTTTTTTAAAATTTTCGTGTTCGCCCGGGCCCCCACACCCCCCCCGCGTCCCCCCCCCCCCCCGTATTTACGCGGTAAATTCCTTTAAATTCTCACCAACTACATAAAATCTTTCCCAATCTTTATCAACTAAATTGAAGGGTCACAGCTAACGTAGAGCTTTCTTTGAAGAAAAAGAATAATTTCACAGGGGTGTTTGGGGCACAGCAGAGCGCACGTCCCCCGCTAGAGACCTGAGAGCACTGATCATGATCAGGAAGGGGTGTTTATGTAAAACAGGTCATGTGATTTTTCCAGCCCCTCGCAACCAACACAACCCCCGTAAGACCTCGCACACACATTCACCCTGCCTTTTCTGTAACTGATTTGCTGGCCCCCAAAAAGACAGAAGCCCGAAATGGCGATCTTAATGATATGCACAGATTTTAAACCCAAAATCGCATGATCTAAAAATTTGATCAACATCAAAACGTCCCATTTCAACTTTGGATTTTAAAAGTCAAAACACTTACAAATTTTAAATACCCCGCGCCATTACACCATAATACCAAATCTCGTCCCCTTTCTTTTAGTTCCCTCTTCTACATTGTAGATTGTAAGCTTGTGGGTAGGGTTCTTCCTCCTTCTGTATCAGTTTATTTGTGCTAATATTGTATTTGTCCTGATCTCATGTTATGTATTTGAACCCCTTTGGTTCAAAATAAGTAATAATAATAATTTTCACAGTGGTTACCCTTTTTTGTTCTGCAATTAAAAAAAAACATATTAACTCATCACCATTTTAGCGCTGCAGCTGTCCCCCTGTGTCTAGCCACACAAAAAGGAAAAAATATATGCAAAAAATGATCAGATAAAAATGATGAATGTTTTATTAAATATCAAAGTCAAAACCGACCCTAGCCAATATAAACACTTACAAATCTTACAATGCTCATATCAACTTAGATATCATCCAATTCATGCATATGCTAAACATGCCCAAATGAACATGCGCATTTAATGCAGTAAAAATACACAATCCAAACAAGCGCAAGAAAAGGGTGAAAAAATCAATATGCCCCAAGCTCAGATATAGGGAAATATCACGAGCCCCCTGTGTCTGTTCACTTACCTGTAGGGAAATATCACGAGCCCCCTGTGTCTGTTCACTTACCTGATATCACGAGTCCCCCTGTGTCTGTTCACTTACCTGATCGTAGAAAATGAGCTCCCGTTGGAATAAACCACTATGATCTATTCTGCACGGAAAACTAGGGAATAAACTCTAGGGGCTAGAGCGCTACAGAAAAGCACTATGAATTACATGTGCTAGGTGAATAAAGTATTTATTAGAACTACATTACGCATTTCACGGGTACCTTCCCGCTTCATCAGCCGCAGTGCCGGCTCGGATCGCCCGCCGAGAAGGCCGGTGTTCCACCCCCGGCGGGCCAAGAGTGCCTGCATCAGTCTGTGGCGGACTTCAGGGGCCGCAACGGTCGCATCTGCGACCAGACCTCTGTACCAGGAGGCAGAAAGGCCCCCCTCGCCACACGGCTGCATGGCTGGGTCACAGACCCAGCCATGCAGCCAACACGGCCGCCGCCTGCACCGTGCGGCGCAAGCAGCGGCCGAGGCTGAACAGCCGGGATCTTCTGATCCTGTCTGTTCAGTTCCCAGGAGGCCGCGCAGCTCCCAGGAGGCCTATATACTGCCCCTGGCTGCCTATATACTGCCCTGCCTACCTATACACTGCCCCTGGCTGCCTATACACTGCCCCTGGCTACCTATATACTGCCCCTGGCTACCTATATACTGCCCTGCCTACCTATACACTGCCCCTGGCTGCCTATACACTGCCCCTGGCTACCTACACACTGCCCTGCCTACCTATATACTGCCCCTGGCTACCTATATACTGCCCTGCCTACCTATACACTGCCCCTGGCTGCCTATAAACTGCCCAACCTGGCTATACACTGCCCTGCCTACCTATACACTTCCCCTGGCTAACTATATACTGCCCATGGCTACCTATATACTACTCTTGGCTGCCTATATACTGCCCTGCCTCCCTATACACTGCCCCTGGCTGCCTATATACTGCCCAGCCAGCCTATACACTGCCCCTGGCTACCTATATACTGCCCCTGGCTTCCTATATACTGCCCTGCCTACCTATACACTGCCCCTGGCTTCCTATATACTGCCCCTGGCTACCTATATACTGCCCCTGGCTGCCTATACACTGCCCCTGGCTACCTATACACTGCCCCTGGCTACCTATACACTGCCCTGCCTGCCTATACACTGCCCATGGCTACCTATATACTGCCCTGGCTGCCTATACACTGCCCAACCTGCCTATACACTGCCCAACCTGCCTATACACTGCCCTGCCTACCTATACACGACCCCTGGCTGCCTATATACTGCCCTGCCTACCTATACACTGCCCCTGGCTGCCTATATACTGCCCCTGGCTACCTATATACTGCCCCTGGCTGCCTATATACTGCCCCTGGCTGCCTATACACTGCCCCTGGCTGCCTATACACTGCCCCTGGCTGCCTATACACTGCCCCTGGCTACCTATATACTGCCCCTGGCTGCCAATATACTGCCCTGCCTTTCTACATACTGCCCCTGGCTACCTATATACTGCTTTGCCTACCTATAAACTGCCCCTGACTGCCTATATACTGCCCTGCCTACCTATACAGTGCCCCTGGCTATCTATACACTGCCCCAGGCTACCTATATACTGCCCTGCCTGCCTATACACTGCCCCTGGCTACCTATAAACTGCACCTGGCTACCTATATACTGCCCTGCTTACCTATATACTGCCCCTGGCTGCCTATACACTACCCTACCTGCCTATACACTGCCCTGCCTACTTATATACTGCCCCTGGCTGCCTATATACTGCCCTGCCTACCTGCCCTATACACTGTCCCTTGCTGCCTATATACTGCCCCTGGCTACCTATAAACTGCCCCTGGCTACCTATACCCTGCCTATATACTGCCCTGCCTACCTATACACTGCCCCTGGCTACCTATATACTGCCCTGCCTACCTATACACTGCCCCTGGCTGCCTATATACTGCCTTGCCTGTCTACATACTGCCCTGCATGCCTATATACTTCCCCGGCTGCCTATACACTGCCCCGCCTGCCTATACACTGCCCTGCCTATACACTGCCCTGCCTGCCTACCTATACACTGCGGCAGTTCATGCAACAGACATATACACTCACCGGCCACTTTATTAGGTACACCTGTCCAACTGCTCGTTAACACTTAATTTCTAATCAGCCAATCACATGGCGGCAACTCAGTGCATTTTTGGCATTAGACATGGTCAAGACAATCTCCTGCAGTTCAAACCCACATCAGTAGGGGAAAAGGTGAAATTTTGGGGCCTTTTAACGTGGCATGGGTTTTTTGGTGCCAAAGGCTGGTCTGAGTATTTCAAAACTGCTGATCTCCTGGGATTTTCCGCCAACCATCTCTAGGGTTTACAGAAATGGGCCAAAAAAGAAAAAACATCCAGTGACAGCATCCGTGGGCGGAAATGCCTTTTTGATGCAGAGGTCAAAAGGGGAATGGGGAACTGGTTTTGAGCTGATAGAAAGGGAACAGGACCAAAATAGCCCCCGTTACAACCAAGTAGGCAGAAAAGGGTCTCTGAAAAAAGCACAGAAAGGCGAACTTTGAGGCAATGGGCTACAGAGCAGAAGACCCACCGGGCCATCCTTTTAGCAAAACAGGAAACGAGGGTCCAATTTGCCCGCTACGAAATCGGACAGAAAAGATTTAAAAAAAGTTGCCTGGTCTGATGATCTCGATTTCTGCTGCGACATTTTGGGTGGGAGGGTCAAAATTTTTCGTCAACAACATAAAAACTGGATCAACCTGCCTTGTATCAAGGTTTTAGGGGGGTGGTGGGTCATGGTGTGGGGAATTTTCTTGCACTCTTTGGGCCCCTTGGTACCAATTAGCTCGTTGCAACACCTTGTGGAATCTATGCCACGAAGAATTAGGGAGTTCTGAAGGCAAAAGGGGGGCCAAAACCCCACCATGCTGTACCTATACACTGGCCAGTCATGCAGAATATGTAACAAAGTACCAAAATTTATTCACCGATGTACATACAAGTGTTAAAATATAGGTAATATACTTGTATCCTTAGCAGTCTCGTTCGTGGCGTACTGATGTGCATGATTCAAGCAGGATATAGTGAGAGTCCATGCAGCTGCATGTAGCATAACAATAGCGGTTCACCAGGCTGAGCTTACCACACCTGTGGAGTATGGGGTGCGGAGTGCGACGTTTCGAGAGATGACCCCTCCCTTTCTCAAGCATGCTGGGTATCTGTAAAGCTTCCTTTTTAAACATGTTGTTAACCATTGATTGACCAAGAAACGAGTATGCAACCATATACGTTAAAATTTTATTATATAAAACAAACAAAAGGTACTGATATAAATACATTCAGATTAGGTTTTTCGTTAAGTCCCTTGGGGTTTTAAGTATTAATTATATATCCAAGAGCTTCTTTTTGGTAGCAAGATTTTTCCAATAGCCAAAGCCTTCTATCATTTTTTTTTTTTTTGTTTTTTTGGGGGGGGGGGGGGGGGGGACATGCCTTCCAAATATTACACATTGGAGCTAAGATACTCCGTGGCATTTTTTCAAAAAAAGCTGCTTGCTACAGTGTTTCCCCATACTTTTTTTCTTTTTTAAATTATCGTGGGGATGTTATCTCTTATCTACTTTATATTTATAAGTTATAATTGTGACCGATGTCATTTAATGTATTTTTATGGCTGTGTAGTTTGCCCGGACGTTATCCCATCCCACAAGGACTCTTCAAACAGATATATAACGTTTTTTGTGTTACTTGTTTAGAAGCATCTGATGTTTAATTTTATATCCTTTGTTGTATGGGGACACGAACGAAACTTTTATGATTAAGCATGACTTTCTGGACATTCATGAATGCATAAGTACAAATACGTGGAGATGAAAGGGTTAATTGTGTGTGGCTGTTTTTTCCTCTAAATAATCTGACTTCATTACTTCATTCCCTAGTGTTTTCCTTTCCTGTACACAAATTTCGTATATATTTTTTAAAAAATTGGCCTTTTTTGATCTCTCGATAAATGTGCCTGTGTTTTTTGTAAGTGTGCTATCTGGTTACTTTTGTCGTCCGTATTTAGTTACAAAACATAAAACTCAGGGTTACTTTTTTCTTTTTTGGAGATAGGAGTTAATTTCTTTTTGATTCTAGTACTTCTTACCCGATCCTGTTCTATTCTTGTTTACAGTATCCACTTTGAGTAATTTGTCTATAATTTTATCCTTTGTTGTATATAACTATTATCGTCCGTACAAATTCTTCTTGCTTGGAATAATTGACTTTTTTCAATCCCTTTGAACACATAGTGCATGGCAACTATCTCTGTGGTAGAATTGAATTTTTTTTTTCATAGGTTTCACGTTCATAGTGGTTTTTTTTTTGATCCTTTCTTTGTATTTCAACTTCAAGGTAATTAATAGTTTTTCTTGAATAGTAGAGTAAATTGTATTTAGGTGGTGACATTTATCAGATTTTTTATAAATTTCATTCAATTGTTCCCTAGTTCCTTCTCCAAAATATCAATATGTAATCCACATATCTTAGGTCATAATTTAACCAATGATGTGGTCACGTTTTGAAAAATGTATGTATCCTCGAAATGTGGGACATGTATTTATTAGCATATCGGGATGCTAGGGGAGACCCATAGAGGTCCTTGTTTAATTGGAGATAGTTTACTGATAGCAGTAATCTGTAAATAATTTTTTTGTGAGAATGGGTATAACAATGTCTTAATGAGTTGATGTGCCGATTAGACAGTGTGGTATCTTTAACATTAGGCGGGTATGTGTTGCTTCTATTGATTCTTAATAAGGAACGTTGGTGTACTACAATGATTTAATGTTAACTGTGACAAAATAGCTAACATCTGGATGATCCGCTATAATTGCTGTATCTTTAAGGATCTCTCGTCTTTCCTGACGTGTTTCTGTAGGAATTGGTTCAACATATATTGCTAGGGATTAAAAAACTGATTTAATGACCGAGGACAATGGGTCTTCAAGGGGGGTTTATACAGGAGATTCGTTGAACCGTTTAAGAAGGTAGAAAATTGGGAAACTCCGAGGGTATTTTATTGTATTAGTGTTGAGCGATTTTTATCGAGATCGTTGAAATCGGAAAGGTTTTTATGGTGATCGAAATTTTCGATCTCCCGATAATTAAGGTTAAAATCTGTGCTCTTATTTAAAATGGCCTTTTGGCAGTTCCCGTAATTTTTTGGGGGCCCGCAAATCAGATTACGAATAGGGGAGGGTGAGATGTGTGCGAGTTGACTGGGATTTGGGTTTTTTTTTGGATTTGGTGGAAAAAAACACTGACCTCTTTTACATAGAAAAAGGTTTCTTTCAGCCTTGTGTTCTCAGCGTTCATAGGAAAAAGGACGTGCGCTCTGCTTGTGGGCCCCAAAAAGCTCGCGTTTTTGTCTATTTCTGCCAGAAAACTTTCTATTAGGTGATCCTTCCCCAAATTTGTTAGATTAGGATTGAAGATTTTAGTAGTTAGTGAGAATTTTAAAACCGAAAACTACCCCCCTGTAAAGCACGGGGGGGGGGGGGTTCTCTTTGTTAGGTGCAAAATCCACTTTTATTTCGTATACATTTTGATTGGTGTTCATTTTCATTTTACCCATTCCCCTGTGTTGATATATCCCCCCTTTCAGTTAAAAATTTTCAAAAACCTGCAATCTTGTAGTTTAGAAAAGGTTGTTGCCAAAAAAATTTTAAAATTTCCTTCCCCCCAAACCCCCCCCCCCCCCCCAAACCCCCCCCCGAATGGTAAAAGTTTTGTTTTTTTTACCCTTTTTTTGAACCAACACTTTGTTCATTTTACGCGCATCCACGTAAAACTTTAAAAAAGAAATTCTATAGTCCCCCCTCATTTTAATTTTTAAAAAGGGGCAAAAAAAATTCAGTGTTTTTTTTATTGAAAAACCAAAGAAAGTGTTTTTTGACTTTTGCGCAACCCCGCTTTGTTTTTGATTTCGCATCCCCGTAAATCTTTAAAACGGGAATTTTTATAGTCACCCCAGGTGAATTTTAAAGGTGCAAAAAAAACCGTTTAGGTATTATACGGGAAAAAAAAAAAACAGATACGTGTTTTTTTTTTACTTTTGCGCCCCCCCCCCCCCCCCAGCCCTTTTTTCATTTACGCCGCTTTCCCCGTAAAATCTTAAAAAAAAGCAAAATTTTATAGTCAACCAAAGGGGGAAATTTAAAGGTGCAAAAAAATAAAGTGTATTATACGAAAAAATAACATTTTCGTGTTTTTTTTGGGCTTTTGCGCAACCAGCTTTGTTCCAAATTTACGCACAGAAACCACGGGAAATCTTTTAAAAAAGCAAATTTTATTGTCCCACAGGTAAAATTTAAAAAGGGGCAAAAAAATTTCCGTGTATTTTTACGAAAAATAACAGATTTCGTGTTTTTTTGACTTTTGCGCACCCAGCTTTTTTCTTTGAGCAGCTTGAAAGTAAATCCTTTTAAAAAAAGCAATTTTTATAGTACCACAGGTGAATTGGGAAAGGGGGCAAAAAAAAAACCGTGTTTTATTCGGAAAAAAAAAAACAGTACCGTGTTTTTTTTTCTTTTGCGCACCCCCCTTTGTTCATTTAAGCGCATCCACGGGAAATTTTTAAAACAGCAAAATTTTATAGTCCCACCCCCCCCTTTAATTTTAAAGGTTTCAAAAAAAAAACCCTTTGGGATTTACCCAAAACTAAACCCGATACGTGTTTTTTTTTACTTTTGCCCCGTTCCGATTTTTTTTGATAGACCTTGCAGTTAAATTTGGAAAAAGCGGGAAATTTTTTTTTTTTAAAGGGGTTTAATTTTTTTCCTTTTCCAAAAAAACGAAAAATTTTTTGAACAAGGGGGGCCGGTTTTTTAATTTAACCGGCAAAATTTTTTTCTGGGGTTTTTTGATTTTTTAAAAAAATTTTTTTTCCCTTTCCCGGCCCCCCGAAAAAGAACCCCGGGTGTTTTTTGGGGTTTTGGTGTTTTTGGTTTGGGGTTTGGGCCCTTTTTTTGTTTGTAAAAAAATTGAAAAAATTTAAAATTTTTAAAAGCCCAAACCCTAAAAACAAAAAATTTTCCCCTGGGGCCCCCAAACCC